>VDFB02253239.1:0-23174 GCA_007258455.2 Sequoia sempervirens | reverse complement strand
AAGGCCTGCTAGCATTTAGGTGTCCATGAGAAATCTGCATCTTTCCCTAGCAACACAAAAAAGGGTGAGGAAATCCTACTAAAATTTTGAATAAATCTCCTGTAATAACCAACATGTACTAGGAAACTATGCATATCCTTTGGGCAAGTAGGTACGAGCAAGTCTTGAATGATCAATATCTTTTTCGGATCCACCTCAATTCCTTTTTGAGAAATATAGTGACCCAAAACTATTCCTTCAGTCATTAAGATATGAAATTTTTCATGAATTAAAGAAAGATTAGTATCAATACATTGTTTAAGCACTTTTTCAAGATTTTCCTTAGCTTCATCATATGTGTCACCATAAACAGTAAATTCATCCATATACACTTCTACATAGTCATGAATTAAACCAAGAAAAATACTTAGAACAACTCAATGGAAAGTAGCGAGCGCATTACACAATCCAAAATGTAAGACATTGTAGGAAAATGTTCCCCATGGGAAGGTAAAAGTAGTTTTGTCTTGGTCTTCTGGGGCAATACCGATTTGGTTATACCCACTGAATCCATCGAGAAAGGAAAATAACTTCTTCCTAGCTAAGGTGCCTAGGACTTGGTCAATGAAATGAAGTGGGAAATGGTATTTCTTAGTGGCCTTGTTAAGGGCCCTATAATTGACACATATTCACCATTTTCCATTCTTTTTAGGTACTACCACAAGTGGGAACACACATTGACTATCTGATATTGGGTAGATAAATCCTACATTAAGCAATTTTTGAAGTTCTTCCTTAACTATTTCTCGTAAGGCTGGGTTTAACCTTCTTTGGGGTTGTCACACAGGTCTACTCCCTTCTTCTATATAGATATGGTGTGTACAGGTAGTGGGATGAATACCTCTCATGTCTTGATAATCCCAAGCAAAAGCTTCTTTGTGTGCACACAACATCTCAATCAGTTCTTTTAATTGGGAGGCATTCAGACTGGGATTGATGTTAAGTGTTCTACCAAGAAATATTTTAGTAACTTGGGACTGTATAGGGGTATGCACAACAAGTATTTTTGAATTAGACGAAGATGGTTCAGAGTTTCCAGTTATCAAGAATGGACTGTATATACAAGTATGTGGCAGTAATTGATGCAAAGTAATAAAATGCTGAATAGACTGTGAACTACTAACTAACATAAAATTTCCAAACGAGAAATTATCACTTATGCCCATAGGAAAAATCATTGTCTCAAGAACATTATCAACCAAATAATAATTTTGAAATAAATGATTAATAATATTGTCTTCTGAAATATCTTCAAATTCCCTACTTTGATCTATTGTTAAAATAGGTAAAGTCTCCTTTAAGTCGCCATTGATCCATAAAGGATCCTCCATTTCCAACAATGGTTGTGTTGGAGGGTACAACGTTAATTGCTTCATCTGCTCTCTGTTTGAAATCACCATGTTTCCAAACCTGCAATTAATGAAAGCATTAGTAGCAACTAACCAAGGTCTACCTAAAATTAAGGGGTATCCCCCCAGCTTAATCTTTGGCTGCAAAATCATGAAATCTGTTGGATACTCCCAAGAATCAATATGAATAATAACATCTTCTATCATACCTTTTGGATTTACAATGGAGCAGTCAACCATTTGCAAGACCGTTGGAGTAGGTTGAAGTCCTTGAAGGGCCAACCTCTCCTTGGTCTCGTTAGTCATTACATTTATAGCTGCTCTTAGATCCACAAGTGTATTTGGAATGATTACATCGCCAATACATACCTTAATCATCAGACTTCCTAGAGTTGCATATTTAGGAATGAAGATTCTCCCCAACATCAAGTATACAAGTTGTCCAATGACTTGGAGTATCTTGGGGTTCTGCTTCTTTTGTTGCTTCCTCCCACAGAGTTCCTTGACTGCTTTAATGTACACTAGAACATCTCAAATAGCCTGTAATAAAGGAATTTTAATGTTAACATTTCGTAATTCATTCATAAAATCAAAATCAGGTTGAGATGTTTCCTATTTTTTTGGTTGCTCTTGCAACATATCTAGAAAGGGAGGCTTTGGTCGCTCCTCTTCTAGCTCAACTAGATGGTCCTCAACTTCTGTGATGGTTGGCCCTTGTAGGTTCTTCCTTGGTGCAAGAGCACCTTTACAACATCATGATTCCATTGAACAAATTTTGAAGGTTGATTCAATCATGTTGATTTTTCAATGTATTAAGGTCATTTAGACCATTCCTCACATTTATGAGTCATTTAGAGGTCATCGGATGTGTATTGTGTCCAACTTTGTAAAAATGCAAAAGTTGTCAACATAAATTGCAAAAATTGTAAAAGTTGCATAAAGCAACTTTAAGAAGTTGAAAGGTCATTTTTTTGTTTAGGAGTTGATAATTAGTTGGAAAGTAGTTAGAAGGTTAAAAGACAGTTGAATTTCTTTATAAAGGCCTTGTAAATCATTTTGAAGGTGTGGTGATTGAATAAAGGAGTTAGATCAATGAAAAATTCTGATTTTATGCATACTTTCACATAAATTCTCTGGTTTTTGATGTTCTATGGCCATTTTATGGGATGGAGTACATTTATAATTTTTTTCGTGTGTTATTACTCTCAATAACCTTCTGAATAAACTTTGTCTCATATAGATTGGTGTTGATTTGTGAAAGTTATGGTGGTTTTATTGACTGTAATTTTCCAAATTTATCTATAATAGTCATGTTGCAGAAAATTGTGCATGCAGGTACGACATCCAAATGAACTAAATATTATATGGTTGGATAGAGGAACAAGTAATATTTCTTTTGGCATTGGTTTAAGGTCATTTCATTGAATATTAAGAAAGTTATGCTCATTTTGGTAGAAACTGTCAAGTTCAGATTTTGACAGGGCAACAAGCTCTCAAAAAATTCATAACTCCATTTATATTGATTGGAATCCTCTAAAAATTGATTTGTAAGTCAATTATATTGTGTTCTTCAAGATTATTGAGGTTTCAGGTGTAAGTGTTGAATATTTTGGTTCATTAGGTGATGCCATAGCATTGTTACAATGCTTGGAAGAGCAATCAAGAGGGTTACAAATTGGTATTTGATAAAAAGTCTTGAATAAAGTTTGGAGAATGGTCTAATATGATTATGCAGAACTATTTACATTTGTTTGTAATTTTAGAAATGAGAAATGGGCTTGGGTTTGTATAGTTTGTTGTTTGTGTGGTCTAAAGAGACCTAGTTGCTGATTTAGATAGTCAACTTTGGAAAATCCACACTTTTGAAATATTTAAGTTGATGAAAGGGCTTGGGTTGAACATTGTGATGTTGTTAAGATGTTTTGTGGAATAAATTAATGATTTGGTGCCTTTTTTTCTGCTTGAGTGCTTTGGAATCAAGGTTTTGTGAAGGGAAAAGTGAATTTGAGATGAGTAATAAAACAAGGATGTTTTGAGTTTTTGTCTAAGGGGATTGAGTGAGTTATTTTTCTTCCTCTAATATTGCATCAAATTGGTATTAGAGCCTGAGAAAGATTTGGGCTGGTGAGTTGTAGTTGTGGTTTTGTGTTTGGTGTTGTGTTGTGGTTGGTTGCAGGTTAAGAAAGAACCTAGTTGCTGCCATTGAGAAGGTAGAGAGAAAGTTGAGAAAATTGAGTTGTGGAGCAAGGAGAAGCTTGCTTGAGAAGAGAACAAGATGGAGAGTTTGAGAAGGTATTTGCAGGAAAAGGATGAGAGGAAAAAGAGAAAGAGGCAAGAGAATTTTGACAAAGAGTTAGCAGCAATAAAACAAGAGATAAAGAGGTTGGATGCAGAGTTCCAGGAGTCTATGCAGAAGATGGAGTAGATGATAAAGGAGATGACAAGTTGGCACTTCAAGGTAAACAACAAGAGAATTTCATGGCCCATACAGAAGATAATCAAAAGGAGAAGGCACAAGAAGATGAAAGAGCAAGAATTATTTGAGGATGAAAAAGAAGGATTATTAGATGAAGAAGAAGGTGTTGCAGACATTCTCGAGCATGCTGAAGGTATGCCAAAAATAAGAGACCTGATTTCAGAGGTTGAGTTGATTAAAGAGCAGATTGTGAATAAATTGACCTTGGAGGTTTGCAGAGAATTGATGAATGATGGAGGTATGATTCTAGAAATCATGTTTCATTTCATTGTGTTACTAATCTTTTGGAAAAGGATCAAGTTGCAGGTTAGAGGACAAAGGGAGAATCATGATATTGAGATGCACCGAAGAGTGAAGATTTTAATTTCAGTTGGTGAGAAAGGTATGAAGCTGATTTGCATGGATAAGATGAAGCCCAAGGTGAAAATGAAGGTGGTTAGAAGCAATTTCAGTCTGAGGAAGAGCATACAGAGAGTTGAAGACCTGTTGACAACATCAATCCAAGTGGACTTGGATTCTTTTCTTGGTCAGGAGTTTGGTGCAAGATCACCTTTACAACATCATGATTCCATTGAACAAATTTTGAAGGTTGATTCAATCATGTTGATTTTTCAATGTATTAAGGTCATTTAGACCATTCCTCACATGTATAGAGGTCTGATGATTGACAGAAGAATGAACTTTGGCATTTAGGAGGAGATAGAGATGACATTGCTCCATTGAGACACAATGGTCATATATTATATTTATTGTCTCATAGATTGATAGATTGTGGAAGTTATGGTGGTTTTATTAACTGCAATTTTCTAGATTTCTCTATAATAGTCATGTTGCAGCAAATTGTACATGAAAATAAGAAATCCAAATGAACTAAATATTATATTATTGGATAGAGGAATGAGTTATCTTTCTTTTGGCATTGGTTTGAGGTCATTTCATTGAATATTAAGAAAGTTATGCTCATTTTGGTAGAAACTATCAAGTTCAGATTTTGACAAGGCAACAAGCTCTCAAAAAATTCATAACTCCATTTATATTGATTGGAATCCTCTAAAAAATGGTTTTTAAGTAAATTATATTGTGTTATTCAAGATTATTGAGGTTTCAGGTGTAAGTGTTGAAGATTTTGGTTCATGAGGTGATGCCCTAGCACTGTTACAATGCTTGGAAGAGCAATCAAGAGGGTTACAAATTGGTATTTGATAAAAAGTCTTGAATAAAGTTTGAAGAATGGTCTAATATGATTATGAAAAAATATTTACATTTGTTTATAATTTTATAAAGGAGAAATGGGCTTGGGTTTGTATCGTTGGTTGTTTGTGTGGTCTAAAGAGACCTAGTTGCTAATTTGGATAGTCAACTTTGGAAAATTCACACTTTTGAAATATTTAATTTGATGAAAGGGCTTGGGTTGAAAATTGTGATGTTTCTAAGATGTTTTTTGGAATCAATAAATGATTTTGTGCCTTGTTTTCTTTTGAGTACTTTGGAATCAAGGTTTTGTGAAGGGAAAGTGAATTTGAGATGAGTAATCAAACAAGGATGTTTTGAGTTTTTGTCTAATGAGATTGGGTGAGTTATTTTTCTTCCTCTGATCTTGCATAATTCCTTGACCTTAGGTGTACATCGTCAATATCCAATGCATTGACAGGATAAGTCGGGAACCCTATCACTTCATTATTATAGACTAGTTGAGCCACCTTATTGTTTGGATTGGTTGTTGGTTGTGTGGGAATTGGTGTGGCTTTTGGTGGTTGGGTCAAACTAGAGGGTTGATTAGATGATAGGATAGGTGGAAAGAGTTGTTGGGATTGTTGATATGGGTTTATTGTTGGAGGTGGTGGATACAAATGGAATACTTGATATTATGGGTAAGGTGGTGGTGGTGCTTACCATGCTTGCCATGATTTTGGAGCAGGCAAATACTGTTGTGACCACTAGGGTAGTATGGAGGTTGCTTCCAACCTCCATACCATCCAGGTTGGTTTGGGAAGGAATTCTGTTGAAAATAATTTTGGGGTGCGGCTTGTTAATCAATTGGGGGCATTGCTCTTGGTTGCCAAGGTCTTCTTTGGGCCATGAAATAAATGGGTTCATCTGTATATTCTACCTCAGTCATCCCTACATGAAGAGGTTTTAAAGTAGTGTCCCTACTTGCTTCCTCTAAAGAAGATATATTTGTTCTATTATATGAACACTCTTCACCACTATACCTCTTTTGACACAGTATAGGACAAAAGACAACTAAGGATTTCTTAGCCTCCTCTTGTTTCCTTCGTGGATATAAAGTGTCTATCTATTTACCTATATGACTTAACAAATCAGTTTTAAGGTCTTCAAGTAGATTACCTATCCCACACTTTGTGATACTTGTTGTGGCTCCTATAGGATACAACTTACTTGGATAGTTCCTTCTTCCTGTAAGAAACAACATTTTAACAGCATCAAGAGTTATCCCTTGTTGTTTTGATCGTTGAAAAATAAACATGAAGCATTCAAGGTAATATTCCATGGACTCGTCTTCTTTCTGTGTCATACAGAAGATTTCATCCCAATTTTTTTTTTTTTACAATACTCTTGGTACTTGGTCAAAAATAATTCATTCATGACTTCCCATGTTTTGATATTCTTGAGGTTCATGAACCAATGTAGGGCTACATCCTTTAATGTGGTTGGGAACAATTTGAGCTTCTATGCATCACTCTAATAATCATAGCTATGGTACAACACATCAAACTCAAATAAGAAAATGTCAGGATCTTCAATAGGTAAAGCATAATGAGGAATGTTCTTCAGAGGGCCATCTTTTTCAGGATGTGCTATTGGAAACTGAAAGGTGACCAGATTATTGTTGACCAATGCTCTATTATGATTATTATTGTCGTTGTTGTTGTTTCTTTTGTTGGGATTAACCATGATGTCTAATGCCCAAGGGGTAAAGTAGGTTTTAAATAGATCTTGGGTTTCTCATAATGGACTAGCTTCTGACCCATAAGATTCTTGAAAGAATTTTTCAACCTTTTTTCGCAATACTTTGGAAGACCTTGGATGAGTACTTGTAGGTGTCTCAATAATAGTAGACTCAATAACACACTTGTCGATATTGGGTTCAGGTAACTCTAATGGTTGCAATTTAGTTTTCAAATTTTCTTGTTGTGAGCTGCCTCCCTTAATTAATGACTTTGATTTGCTTTCTAATTTTTTTGGTTGTGTATTACTCCCCTTATCCTTTTTAACAAATCTCCCTCTACTATCCCTATTATGATTCATGCACCTAAATGACTTACAAAAAAGAAAACTAAGGGTAGTTATCCAAACAAGGTCAACTGTCGTGTAGAATTTCTCCTTAGAGCAATGCTCCTAACTTAGTTCACTAGGCTAATAGGCCTTTAACACCATTCCCCGGAAATGATGCCAAAATGATTGGATTAAACTGTGGTTCATATTATGGGTAAAACTATCCTTGTAATTCTATCTTGGTTTGGATTTGGAACAATCTTTACAATTTCCTCGGTTTACTCCTCAATATCAATTCAAGGCGTAAGCTTGTGAACAGTGTTGCAACAATTTACCTAAGGGCTAAAACTAATGAACTAAGGGGGATGGATGCATCTAAGAATAGAATTGGAACAAACCTTTTAATCTAAGATTCAAATCAAAGAACACTTGGCAAATGAATAAAATCCTATCTTTAATCCAACATACACTTCTCAAATTCTCATTTAATACTATTAGAACTAGTGTCCTAAAATTGCATAATAAACCTTTAATTCTAAATTAAGTTTGGTTTTTCTATTTCTGCTTCCGGGAAAAAACTGAGATAGGAAGACTTCTAGAATCTGCAATAGGAATTACAGTAACATGAATTGTAACAGAAAGTGTGATAGCAAAATAATAAAGTGTACTACCGAGATGGTATGCTATCAACAGTGAATTCCAATCTACACAAACCAAGTCTTTAATTCTCGGATGATTAAAAAATACATGAATGAGTAAAAAGCCCAATCATCACTTTGAATAATCAAATCTGCATACAAAAAACTAAATTCCACGTGACTGTAAATAATTAACTTATGTTCAAAAAAGAAATAAACTTGAAATCAAATCACACATTAAATTACCACACTAGAAACTACAAACAAATCATCAATTGCACGAGGAGTGGGCCTTGCCTCCTTGGCCGATTGATGATAGAAGTGTTAACACGCTCTTCTAATTCAACTCAATCATACACACATACAATGTATTTTGAATGATTTTTAAACAAGTTGATATTATATTAACATATATATCTGAAGTCTTTAGGCTTATACATATTTATACTAGAGCGTGCATTGATAAGTTTATATGGTTTGTTTATGGCCTATGTGCAACAAACCATTAAGTTCAATAAACAACAAAACATACGAGTCTAATAAAACTAACATTTGGTCATTGGCTAGAAATATAAAACAGTCTTTAACAAGCATTATCCTCAAAATAAGTATGAACAAAAGAAGCTTGATCACTCCTTGTCCGCGTCCTCAACCATCTCTACAGTTTTTTGATTACTTCCTGCCAAGTCAACCATAGATCAGTTAGCGTTTCAACTGACATTGGAATTTTCTTAATCATTTTATTTTCCTATTACACTTCATCAAATACCTATACTTCCTATGACAAATAATGATAGGATGGCAATAAATATGAAGGAAAAAGGAAAACAAAGGGTAAAATTATTGGAACACTTTGACCCCCATCAAGGCCCTCTATTTTTATATGTTTAGTGTTGAAAGTTCTCCTCTTGCGAGTACTTTATCTTAGACCTTGGTGGATAGGGGGTTGGCTTAATTTTTGGTCCAAAATTTAATTTTAGAGCTATTAATAGTGGTATGTTGGTAAATTCATGGGTTGATGTTGTCAAAGGTTTGAACCTCTCTACTCTTGCATACTCCCTGGATCTATTGGTAGATGGTAAGTGTCTTTTGCTTGGTGTCTTAGATTGCATTGCTAAGAGGTTCACTTCCAAATTTAGGAATTCATTTATATAAAAGCTTATTGGATCTAGACCAAAATTTATGTATTTAGAAAATGGGCTCAACATAAATGGAAGCTCAAAGGTTAAATTTATATTTTAGCTTTGTTTGAGGGTTCCTTTTTTATCTCTTTCTCAAAATATGAAGACATGTACAAACCCTTTTGGATGGATCAGTTTTTCTAGGTAAGAATGGTACATTCCTCAAAAAATGGTTGTCAAGTTTGGAACCTATGAAAAAATGCATCAATAAGATTTTGATATGGTTAGGCTTCCTAAGTTGCCATTGGAGTACTAAAGCGAGGAGGTCTTGATGTGCACGTCCAACTCTTTTGGATAATTTATTGTAGTGGATGTAGTTACCAAATCAAGGAAACATTGTTTCTTGGAAGATTCTATTTTTATGCGGAAACGGATAAGGTGATCCCTTTTATGATTAATTTATCCTCTAAATTAGGTGAATGATTGCAATGGATAGTCTTTAAGAATTCCACGATTGTTTGCCATTATTTCTTTAAAGCTAGTCATGTAGTATTGGAATTCCCAAGCAATAAGAGTAATATTTTTAGAGGAAAATAGAACATGCTTTTCCTTCCCAACCTCTTGTGAGGTATATGATGATAAAAATGGGTTGAGCCCTTTCAAAAACCCTAATTTTACCCTTATAAAATATTATTTAGAAAAATTAAAAAATATGGAAAAAGATACTCTATGATTGGATCATACAAAATAATTATTGGGACTTATCCTTTGAAGTTATCATCTCTTATCTTTAATTTCCTAATAGGGATATAAAAATATCTTAATAAAGGAGCCGTGGTTTAGTAGAAATAAATAAAATAATAATAAATAATATGGAGTGTGGGTTTCTTTTGAATACCTAGAATACTGAGAGGTGGGGGGGAATCAGTATTCCTTTAAACCAATTAAACATAAGCCATCCAATTATTAGAATAAATATAACTGCAATGATGAATGAAAACATGACGACATCCATAAAATCACATGACACATGAACACCAATATTTTTATGTGGAAAGCCCAAAATGGGAAAAACGACGGTGAGGGTTAGATCACAATATATTATATCCAGATATAGTATATTACAAAAAGGCTCACTACTAGGTGGACTCACTTCCCATAGAAAGTAATAAAGATAGAACAAGAAGGGGTGGCTACACAACCTATTTAAATTGATACAATAGCATCTATCATATGTTGGATTACAGTTCTAATGAAGCACATGAAAATCTTCACACAAATATGAAACAATACTTTGCTCTACTCACAATTTTCTCAACTCTGATTAAATTCACATCACACACATGTAGGTGAAGCACCATACATGCCATATGTCTCTCATTACTCACATGAAATATGATATTTCTATCACATCATCATTATTCACATTCCACACATAGACACACCAAAGCTTTGAAGCTAATCTCATATATATATATCCATATCAAGTGTAACTTCAATTAGGTTGGCCTAATTAGAAGTAACATACAAAATTAAACATGTCGTCCTCAAAAACATTATATCCACATCTCGTGCCATAATTTAGAATTCAATTCACCTTAAGATAGGTTAGGATAGACCTAATATAGATCCCACATAAGATAAAATTACTTTCTTGTCATCCACAAAACATCAAACATGTTAGGTCAGCCCAAAATAAGACCTAAACACAAAACCTTAATCCGTACATACAATTTTCCATACGCGTGACTTTAAAATTCAATCTTCCTTTGAATTCCCACTCAACTGACAACTAATAGCTTATGTATAACAAAATAATTATCCGCAAAGAAATGCAAAATCTCCCACACTAATACATTGTACAAGGAATGACTGTAATATACAGAGCTGAACTTTGTCATTCATATCTTTCGAAATATTTCACAAAATGTTACCAAATATTGAATGTAGATGCAACTGATGATCTCAAACCTACAGTTAGAATCGCAGAGTGATATATCAACTTGCAGTGGAGTGCGGACCCAAAAAATTGACGCACTAAACCATAATACTGTCAAGAGGAATACTTAGCCAAATTCTTATATAACCATATTTTTTAGATCAACTACATGTCTTCAAGAGTGCTTCCAATCCATGCTAGAATGATCATAACAATGTTAACATCAATGACAACAATAGATCATATAGTATATGCACCTCATGCTCATGTTTCCAAACAACATCAACAATGACAAACTTCCAACAGTCTCTCCCTTACTTCCAACAATCTCCCTCTTTGTCATTGATGGCAACATGTATATCAATTTTTTTTTCCAAAAACTTGTCTCTCCCCTTTACACATATTTTTCCAAAAGTCTTTCTCAACATTTCTCCAAGTGTTTTTCAAGTATCTCTCCCCAACTATCAAAATGTTTTTCAAGTATCTGTCCTCAACTCTCAAAATGTTTTTCAAGTATCTTTCCCCCTTTGACATCAATGACAAAGGGTGTACTAGTATTAAAAAAACTTTGTATACTCCCCCTCAAATATATATGTGAGAAAAAGTAATTGGAAGAGTGTGCTAAGTCCCCCTCAGGGTGTTAACCAAAAACTTCTATACCTTCCACATATATACAAAAAGAAAAAGAAAATTTAAAAATGAATAAAAGTAGAAATTGTCAACTTGAATATGTTGATCCTTGAAGCTTCTGTAGGATGACAAGTTCCAAGTGGATCTACCTTCTTCCCACTGTTCCTTTGTTGCTGCAAGTATTTTGTGTTGTAACTCAAGCTTCATCAAGATCTCCTTTCCTTCTTTTGGAGTACAGGGGTTAACATTTATATCTGAAATACCATATGTACTGGCAAGGGCACTTGTGACAAGTATATGCTTCATTTTCAAAAAGTCCCTTAGCTTCTTGAATTGTTTGATTGTTTCTTCCTTCTATCTCTATAGAGTAAAGTATTCTTCATGTAAGGTCACTAAAGCAATCCAGGTCTGATCATCTTTGTCTTGTACTGGGTCATAAGTGTTTGATGCATAGCTTATCTATGTCCCAATTGTATTCTTAGCCTCCATTATGCTTTGTGTAACATTAGGCCACTTCATGCAATACATAAATAGTTTTCTTGATTCCTCTTCATAGGAATGAACATACTTCAAACTCTCTTCCACTTTTTTGTGTGTAGATGCACACTTTTCTATAATTTCCAATAGCTTCTTCTCTACAGTCCATGCTTCAACTTCTGCTTCAACTTGTTCTATTAGTTTGAAGGAATATTATTTGAAGTTATCCATTATCTATTGTGATGTATTCATAGCTTCACTGATCTCATGCTCATGTTGAGCATCATATACATCTTCTTTAGAGGTTACAGTGATACCAACTTCCTTTTTCCTTATGAATTTTTGTTTAACTTTCCTTGTGGTTTTCTTCTCTTCTACCTTGATGGCATGGAATACCAAAGGACCACCTATGGATCTTGTCTTCTTACCAGTTGTAGGTAGAGATGCAATAACTAATCTCTTAGAGCTACTGGAGGCCTCTTCTATACTCATGTCAGCTCTAGCTCTCTTTAAAGCTGCCCTAGCACAATTTTTTGAGATGCCAAACTCTTTGGCATATGATTTTTCCTCAACATCAATATGTTTCTTTATCTGTGATTTCTTAAATTTCTGAGAAACTTCTATTATCTTCTCTCTAAATTTTCCAAATCTTGGTTTGGTAGGATCCTTAGGACTATTTAGCAATACTTCAACACAACTAGTAGCTACTTCTTCTGTCACTTCATAACCAAACTCTAGGACCCAAACAGTTCTTGGTTCAACTACATCCATCATGCAATAATTAGTAGAAATCAAAAATGTAATGTCATTTGTATTTCCTTACCAAATCTCTCGGAACTCTTTATCTCATATTCATTCTCGTTTGAAACATTGCAAAGAATTTTGTAAGGGAATCACCTTGAGCATCTAAATCTCTAAGATATCTCATGTAATCTCTTATTTGATGAGCAATTGGTTTTCATTTGACCAATCAACCTTTCCAACTACTAGAACTTCCTTCATAAATTAGAAAACTAAACATATTATAAATGTGCCATACCTGAATGTATGCTTTTTGTTCTTAATTTCTTTTATGTTCTCCATTAGTTGTTGTTGGAGTAACTCACAAAGGTCACATGAATTATGGTGGCAAAGACTGACTTGTCTCCATAAATCATATGGAATTGTTGGATTTTTGATAGGATTTATTGTTGAAACAAAGAAAAATGGGGAAGTTCACCAAAATGGGGTGATGAACTAATTGGGGGACCTATTTATCCTTATTTCATTAGGAAATGAGATCCACACAATGGAAGGACTATCAAACTTTAGGCGAGTCAAGTCAAAGTGTGCATTTGCTGATTTACTTTTTTACAAGGATGTGGGTCCTGATTAAACAACACTTTGGGGAGAAAGATTAAAAAATAGAAAATCAAACCCAAAATGCAATCTACAACTTGGATATGATATATTAAGCTCAATACTGATGGAACTAGATATCGGATCATAGATCAAAGAATGGTAAGATTATGTGTACCAGTCACCAAAAGTGCTCTACTGAAGTTGACCTAGGACTCATTCGCCCAAGGGTGAATGGGTCTTGAGTTAGGGTTTTTCTGAAACTTTCAAGAGCTTCTGCTTAAGATTTGAATCTCTCAATTTTCGTCTCAGGTTTGAAAAGCCGAAAATAAATTTTGTAATTGAGTTTCCGTGATATGACAAGTTTTCTAACAACTTTTGCAACTTTGACAAGTCCATTTTTTCTCTTCAAGAGATCTTCAATATTTCTTCCACCTAAATCTACAAACACAAATCAAGAGGGAAAATGTTTTGTTTTTGGTGAATGGGCTTTGCCTTGGTCAAACCCCATTTTGTTAATCAAACCTTGAAATGAAATGAAATAGCATGAAAAGAATGATGAATGAACAAATCTATGTCACAACTCACCAAACCATTGGATAAACCTTGGAGTGTAAATCTTCAACTTGCATGAAATGACTTCAATGGATGTGGATCTTGATCTTAAAACTTTATTTGAAACAATTCCTTGAATGCTTGAATTGATAATGAACTCCAATAAAATTCATGATGAAAGAAGAATTTGATATGACATTTGGATCTTGATTTCTACAATAAATCCTCAATAATTTTTCTCTTGAATTCTAACTTTGCTAGCTTGATCTCATAAAAATTGCTTAGATTGCTTGAAATTATTAGATGAAATATAGTGAAATGACCTTATATTTATAGGTATGCAACATTAATTTCTTGAAATTCAAATAACAAAAGCCGAAATGTGAAAATGGATTTGAAAATTTTAAAATAACACCAAAAACATAGTTTAAATTTAGGTCCTAGGTCTAAGTGAGGACCCATTCACAGGACACACATTGCTAAATGAGAAGTGTTATATTTAGGCATTAATAAATTTCAGGTTTCCTCTTTGGAAAATATGATTAATTAGACTTAGATTTGAATTAAAGGGTCCAATTAAGGAAAATTAACCTCAATTAATTAAGGGATCCCTAAATAAGTGTGAAAGTTTAAAGAGGTACACTCTACAACACTAAAACTAAGGCACAATTAAGTCCTTTTTAATTAATAGGGCCCTAAACTTAATGTGAATATGTAAAATAAATATTACAACACTAAACTAAGGCATAATTAAGTTCGTTTTAATATTAATTTCTAATTAGGTGTGAAAATATAAAGGGATACATTTTTCTACATTACATTTAGCCCCCACTTTAGTGAGAGGATGAGAACTATTGAAAACTCACACTAAAGTAGACATTCAAAACATATGCAACAATGACAAAGATTCTCAATCATACAACATCAAAGACCTAAAAGAAAATGTGAGAACAAAGAGGGTGGATCAAGCCTTGACTATCCAACGTGATATGGAACACGTCTCAACTATTTTTCTAAGAGAAGGGGAAGGATCAATCCTTAACTCTCCAATGAAATGTGGAACACATCTTGGTTGTTTGTCCAAAAATGTTCACAAGAAAAAATCGATGTTCATTATGCCAACAATGTGTGTGCTCACTCTAGGCTAATGGAACCTCAAGCTATCCACTAGGTGAGCCCCCAATGAGTGGAAAATGAGAGAATCTTGTTAGGATCCCATACCATATCAAAGATATCCCTTTGAAAACTTCAATAAGGAACTACAAAAAGAGACTTTGGGCTTCACAAGGCCTACCTAAATGTCTCGACACCTTGCATTTTCCCCAAAAGGAAAAAACAAGACAAATGAAAAGTTAAATGTTTACGACATATTAAAGAATGTAGATACAAATAGAGGAATGCACATGAAGAGAGATACATAAAAAAAAATAGTACGGGGGATCACATTATGCACATGCAATCACAAAAAGAACATGCAAAAGAAAACAAAGCAAAAGAATAGTAAGGCACATGCGAGTCAACCTATAGTAGTTCGTTCACGTCCCAATCTTGATTAGTATATACAAAAGGCAGACAACAAGCCAAAGAGACAACATCAAGTTCCAAACTAGGACATGGCTATCCAAACCCTTGCCCCCACTAAGTGCATGACAAGGATGAGCCAAGATGATTAATGAGAATGAGCTCCTTGTAATAAAGAAAATGATTTGCAATGAATGTTAAATACGAAATAGTGAGCATGTTATGATCCTACAACTATTACATGGCAAGGAGCAAAGTGAATTATTTAAATAAAGATGGATCCCTAGGGTATCTAAATTTCTTCAATAATCCTTGTAAAGGATGACACTTGTTAGTGTGATGTCCAAAGAATCTATGATAGGCACAATATGGCCTATTTTGATTAGTTTGATTTTCAGTTAGATTTTCATGTTTGGGTGGTAAGTTGATTAATCTCCAATGTAAAATATTGTAAAAGGAATTCTCAGTCTTGGATATCTTTAGTAGGTCATCAAAGGATTCAGGTTGATCAAATATCTCTTGTAGCTGAAATTTTTGATGTGCATGTAGTTTTGGTTTCTTCTTCTTTGGTTTGATAATTGTTTGGTCATCAATTTCATCTTCTAACTGCAAGTCCTTCCCTTTTTAAAAAAAGGATGTTTTTGTTGGAAGAATGAAGAAGAAACCCTCCAATGTGTTGTCATTGATGCCAACATTGTTTGGTGACATTTTTGTCTAATCCGATAAACAATGTTTATGTTATCCTGATCTAGTAATTTGGTTTAGAATTGATCATGTTAGAAGATCGGCCTATGCGGTTTTAATATGTTATTAAAGACTATTAAATGCATCTATGAATAAGTTTTAAGTGATTTTGGTTGGAAGGGCTAAAAGATACAAACGACATAAGTTCGACATACAATTTTCTGCTCAAGAATTCTCCCAGCCAATATGAACAAGTGGTATGGAGATTAATATGTTGTGTGAATGTCAAAGAGATATTTTTTAGGTTTGTTCCAACCTAAATTATTCCTTGCATGTTTTGGTTTGAGTGCGAAAGAAACTTTGTTTCAAGTTTTGAGCCAACAAGCTAATTTTGAATTAAGTATGTGTACATCTAATTAGGCTGACCTAATTGATGTGTGAAGATGCATTAGCATATATATATGAAAAATTCTTGTATTGTGAAGAAAAATATGATAAGAAGAGATGCATGATAGCGTGATGTTATGTGAGCTTATATGTATGAGTTCTATATCAAGGAAAAATTACAGTGTATGCTATAAACTTGCAAACCAATGTAGGATTCACTAACTCATTTGACTGCAAAATCCGACGAAAAATTTCCAACGAAATATGTATAATTTGATGTATTGTAGGGTGTGTGTAAAATTTAATGTGTAATTTTCAATTTTTAAAATTTTATCCCTGACGTTCATCAAAATTTTGACGAGCTTGGGTGTCGTCAAAATTTCGACTAGCAGTTTCGCCGAAATTTTGACAAACATGAAAAATAAGAAAAAAATAAAATTGTGGCTGACATAAAGAAAAGTGAGTTCACTGATTTATTGCGACAGTGTTTTTCTCTACTTGAGTCAGTTTGTGGAGAACTAAGGATGATTTTCTTGGAAAAAATCAGAAAAAATTCAAGAAGATATCGCCAATTTGAGGGTAGTCATTGTCTTTTTGCAGAATTTAGTTGTGAATTTAGATTTGTAGTTCCAGGTTTGAAAATCATATTTTAAAGCAACATCTCATTAGATTTCATTTTTAGAGGTTTAGGGTTTTGAGAATTTCATGTCCAAATTTTGTTGTGTGGAATCACCATAAGATCACAACCAAGGAACAAATTCTTGTGACTGTAATTATGTGATCCATAACTCTATTGGTCATGTGGCACAGTTGTGCTATAACAAATATAAGATGCATTCATGTGTGACCCAAGTTTAATGTGGCTATGTTGTGATAGAAATGGAGGCACTCATATAATGTAGTTAATTCAGGTTGTATAATGTAGGTTCCAATCATCATTGGGTGCATTCAGGTTGTCTCAAGTTTAACAAGTTACGATGTAATTATAGCATGATCCAAGAGTGATTACCTCTTGCTGCAATAAAGATCCTATAACTCTGGTTGATATGCAGAGTGGTTGTGTTATATCAATTATGTAGTGCATTCAAGCACAACCCATGTTTAATGGGCTATTCTAGAGAGTGATCAAGATTTTCTAAACCTTATGAATGTTACTTAAAAGTGTATAGCTTAAACTACAAACCAATTTTGTTACATACTTGAATGCAATCTTGGGTTACGAAAAACTATAATAATGTGATCTGCTAATAACCATTATGGAAAGTATTAAAGCAAGACCCATGCTATATAGGATAAATTTCCCTGATCAGGTTTACATACCTTAATGATCAAACACAAGCTTCCCACACATTGTAGGATACAATCGAAGATCATACCAAAACTTTGTCAAGACAACTAATTTTCTGACCCAAGATTTAAGGTTGCTTTTTAATACCAATAGAAGCATTGGTAAGAGCATGATTAGGGTACAAACCCTAGGCCTTCGTAGAAACATAAACAATAACTCTAGCGGATTAGTGAGGTTCAAATAACAAAAAGATTGAGACATTGTAGCTAATAATAAAATCTTGCAATCTAAATATTGTAGACAATAACAAGCACACTATGTAGCTTAGTGAAATTTGTAAATGCAATCTACGGTAAGAAAAATGACAGTCACTTGAGATGTTACAGTCAAAAAGAGGGCTGAGCAGTGGCAAGATAATAAAGCTCAAACCTTGCATAGTAAAGTGGAGATTTTAACAGTGAGTTTCCTTACCCCCTTGCTGACCTTAAGGGTTTTTCAAATGATTTTGGTAGTGTTAAACAAGGCAAATGCAATCAAGGAATGACTGTCCAAATGAAGTAACAATGGTAATCATAGGTTCAATATTTTTTCTTAGCCATTAATGTATAATGGAGGTAGTGGATTGCATGTTTGAGCAATGTTTTGAGACTCATCAAAGATGGGAGAATAGTGAATAATACCTTGTGGACTGTGAAGTAGTGTCAATAAGGTTGAAGGATCTTAAGATCTACAATACCATGAAACAATGAGTCCCCTGTAGTAAGTAGGTAGTCTATAGGCATAGTTTGATTTTATAGAAGGATGCTCATGAAAGGAATCTTCAAGTGATAGTGAGCGAGCTATTTGAGATTGTAGCTGAGGGTGCAATACCCAGTCTTAAAGGAAGTTAGAAAAGTAGTAAATGTGCAAGAAAATCAAATCGTACACAACAAAAAATTCACAATGTTATCTTGCATAATGCCTTGAGTTTGAAGACAAATATCATTGTATCTTGATGAAAGTGGTGACCTTAATGGTAAATCACTAGAAAACATGATTTTAAAACATGATATTGTGCTTATGGAGGCAACATTTTAAGCAAGGCTGTGAGTGGTGGTTTGGAACAATGACAGGTATGAAGGACTTGCTTTATATGCATACTATGCAGTCTAGCTTAATACAACGTTCTTAGAAGAGATTGAAGGTGGATTATGGAACTCAAGGGTTACCATGAAAAGGATTAAAGAAAAGACTGAGATCTATTTAAAAGCCACGGTCATGAAGATATTAAAGATGTCATATGCAAAACCCTAGTAGCTGGAGTAATGAATATAGTGCCAAAGAGGATAGTGTGCTAGGGCAGATTTAAGAGATCTCCACATTATCTAATTACAGGGAAATACATCATTTATTTATTTTTTTAATTAAAATAAATCATTCTAAACCCTATATAGGATACATTGATACTTCAAAAGCCTCTGAAGGAATTTGAGATTATGCAAATATATGTCAAGTAAATACCTAGATTACAAATAGTAGCGGGAATAATGTAAGATTTGTTGAGTAGAGAAGGAATGAGATAAGCAACAATGAATCCTATGCCTCCTTTCATGCACATCTCCTCACCGTTCTATGTCATTCTTTACTGAAACACTTCTCCATTTTGGTGGTCTATGCTTAAAAATAATGTTTTGACGAAGGTTTTAGAGTATGGTTATTAAAATAAAAACTCCATTCTGGTGGGCTACGCCAGAAAATAAGATTTTGAAAAAAGTTTTAGGGTATGTTTATTAAAGTTTTAGAGTATTTTGGCAGGCTATATTCTTGATTCCTTAAATGATTTATTCAAATGGATTGTGACTAAATAAATGACTAACTATTTAGTCATTTTTATTTGTGTGACTAAATAATTTTTAATCAACGACCAAACTAGTAATTTATTTACTCATTTATAGCTAAGTTGCAAAAAATGAGCAGAATTTAGTCATTTTTAGTTGTTGTGACTAAAATTTTTAGTCACCTAATCATTTATTTGCCAAATTCTACTAGTGTGTGCTTCCTTGTGTGATTAGGGCTCTCTCAATGTTGAGGGCCCTAGGGATAAGATCACCATAAGAAGTGACACATTGCATCTTTAACTAAAAGGATAATCCGTATTGACATTAGCAATGATTCTGACTTGTTGCCCCTTTGGAATGGGTTACTTGCTCTTACTAGCTCGATACCTCCATCGTTGTAGAAAGTTTGTGATCAAGTTCAATATCTGATTTTAGGAGTTTAACGGTTGGAAATCATAGTAAAATCAGAATTTAATAAGTTTTGGAATTAGCATTTTAAAGTGTTTTTTGGGGTCATTAACTTCAGACTATCTTCTCTTTTGCAGGGGTGGTTGCATGCCAAATTTTTTTGGTGTAAAATATTAGAATTATTAGATTTTGTTACCGTGTATGAATAAAAATTATTGGAGTGTGAGTTCTGATATTTTTGAAGATCTAAATAGTCAATCTTGGTAAAAAATCATGTCAAATAATATTAGTCCAACAAAATGAAGAGACACTTGATAGATTTTGAGCTAGATTGAAAAGAAAGGGTGATGAGAAATGTTATTGTCCTTGCAATAATTGCAAGGGCTTAAAGACAAGATGACTTTTAATCACAACAACCGAGAAACATTGTAGGAAACATGGTCACGCTGAAGGGGGCATGATTATCGCCCATTGGTAAGTTGTTCATTATATGTGTTTATATTGATTGAATTTGTAAATGTTTATATCGTTTTAACATTTATATATATATAAAATCACTCTGATCATGATCATGGTTTATTTTTGTCTATCATTATTATAAAGGTGGGGTGCCCTAGGGCACATGATATGGATTATCATGACATAGAGAACGTGGTTTTGCAAGCGGACAAACATGGAGCTGTGAATATCGAAGATGAAGTTAATGATCCTATGGAAGAAGATGATCATGTGCTAGAAAACACAGTTGAAGATGATGGTACAAATACATTGATCCATGACACATTTAGTGGCAGAGCTGATCATGATGATCGAGATGACTTTGATGATGTTCATGATTTACCTGTACTGGAGAAGGCGTACGAGCCCCTTTATGAAGACTCCCAAACAACTCTTCTCTCTGCTGTATTGTTGCTATTGAAATTGAAGGTTATGAATGGTTTATCAAACATAGCAATCTCACGGATGTTAAGGTATGTCATATATGTCATATTTTTTCATCTATTTTAATTGTTGTTAGTTCATCACTAGTAAATAAACAATAAAATATGTACCATTAATATTCTTTATATTAACAAATTATATTTTGTTGTAGATTGATTGGTGAATTTTTGTTACCACCATCAAATATTTTACCTTGCTCATACTGAGATTTATTTGGCATTATGAAAGATATCATAATGAAGTATCAAGCAATAGATGCATGTCCCAATGATCATATTATATATCATAAACAACATGAATTTTCAACAGAATGCGTGGAATGTCACATCAGTAGATATCAAACAGATCAACTAACAAAAAAGGTGTCTCGCAAGGTTCTTTGTTATATTCCCATTATTCCACGTATGCAATGATTATTAAAGTGTGAAAGCTTAGCACAATTTATGGATTACCATGCACGAAATAGAAGTGGAGATGAAATTCTTAGAATGTCTGTGGATGGTTCTGCATTTAGGGACATGGAGGAAAAATGGCCACACTTTAAAGAAGAACCTCATAATCTCAGGCTTTCATTGGAAGCGAATGGTGTCAATCCATTTGGAGAGCTGAGATCTATTTACTGGTGTGGCCTATTTTTGTTATCAACGATAACATTCCTCCATGGATATCAATAAAGAGGGAGCACATAATGTTGTCAATGATTGTTCCAGGTATTTGTTTACATCAATTTTCTTTAACGTAGTAGCATCTCATTTGTCTTATTTGTTGCATAATGACTTATATTTTTTTCTAGTCATGTACATTAATTTATATATATTGCAGTAAAATGGTTATAATAATTATGTAATGTTTATGTTCATTCAGCTAGGTAAGTACCAAGTTAAAGATATGAATATATATATCGAGCCTCTTATCGATGAGTTACTAAAGTTATGGAATGGCGTCACTATGTATGACGTCTCTAGACCAATAGGAAAAAGACAATTTCAATTTCATGCAATGCTTGTATGGACAATTCATGATGCCCTAGGGCTAACACATTTTTGTGGTATGTTATAACATTCGATTGCACTTTAACAATATTTAATTTTATGAAGTAGATATCATGCATTTTTTTAAAATAATCTATTCATTATATATAATTATAAAAATTGACATATTTAATCCAATTATATATGATCTTATAGGTCTTCAAACAAAGGGAAAATTTACATGTCCAATTTGTGGTCAAAAGATGAAATCTCGTCATTCAACAAGTTTAGGAAAGCAGGTGTTTGATGAGTATAGGCACTTCCTCCATAGAAATCATAAGTATCGAACTACTGAAAAACATCTTTTCAATGGGAAAGAAGAGACTACATCAAAACCACGAAGAATGACACCTCACCTATGGAAGTTGGAATATAATAGAATTAATCGTCAAGGTTATACATCAGATCAAATTATTTATCTATCGTATATGATATGTTTTGAATTTATATTTTTATATTGTGTTGTGTTTACTCATGTTGTAATTGACAATGATTGTCATTGTAAATTTGTTTAACTTATATGCTTCATGAAGGTAGTCAAGGCATTAATGGTCGGCTTCCATAGGGACTGAAAAGTTATTCCAGACAATTTAGTAGGTTGCCCTACTATGAGAAACTACAAATTATGTATTTGTTTGATACAATGCATATTAGAAAGAATATAACAGAAACATTATGGAAAATATTGGATGGAAGGCATGACAAAGAAAAAATTGTCAAAATTTGTAGTGACATTCAGGAAGCCAATCATGCAATGAAAAATGTTATTCAATTAAATAGCGATGGAGACCAAATTAATATAAGTTCCCTTCCTTGGTTATTAACAGAGCAACATAGCAACTATATAAAAGAAGTCATACAAAAAAAATGATTTCCCACACGATTTGCTATGAACATAAAAAATATAATAACAAAGAAAGGTGAATTTAGGTCAGGGATGAAAACGCATGATTGACATACCTTCATTAAGGTAATTATTCTGGTATGTTATATACATTTGTATAATGCATGTACTTTTCAAAGGTATTATGTTTACTACTTTTGGAAAAAAATGAAAAGATCATTTTATGATTGTTGCAGTACGTTCTACCTCTATCTCTCCCAGACAACTTTGACAACAATGTTAAGCAAGTTATATATGATCTTGGAAAATATATGAGGTAAGTAGCGATATTTGTTCAATTCGTTGTATACATCTTATAATTGTCATTTGTTTTATTTGTTATGTAATATACTGTATATTTTGTTAAATCTCGTTAATATATTTGCATCTTGAATCATGGCTGTCATCTAAAGA
>VDFB02253238.1:0-217252 GCA_007258455.2 Sequoia sempervirens | reverse complement strand
CATAATCAGAAAGTAGAAGTTTGTAAATAGCTTTGGTTGCATGTGTCATAAATACCCGACCATTGAAAGTTGTCTGCATATCATGGATCGATTAATATTCCTAGGTTGAGTCAAAATTAGATAAAAGAATAACTGTCTCTATTGTAGGGGTATAAAAGAGCCTGACCTTCTCCAAAAAATAAGGAAGAGATGCTGCGTGGTCCAGATGGAAACTGCAAGAAAGCATATTATATCAATCCAAAGAATGGTGCATCCTATCTTCTTAAACCATTTCTCAATAGTAAAGAATAGAATTGAAATAGTACAACATCTACCCCCTATTGTGAAGGCACTAATTCATAAATAAAACATGTAAATTTCATGCAATTGCAGACTAAATTACCACAGTAAATGAACATTTTAGCATAGTGTTCCAAAACGAAAGAAAGCAATCTGGTACATCAAAATAACATGTTATTTTGCAGTCAATTCCAAAGCACGCTGATTTTTTTTAAACAACATTATTAGGTATTCTCTGGTAATTTACCTTGTCCCTAGAACTGAGCATCACTTTGTTACTAAATCATCAAAACAGCTTTTGACTTCTAAAATGGCTTTTGTCTTATAAAACATGTTTAAATTTATTCATAAAGATTGGAAGTGAAACCTTATTTCCTTAATCCATAATAAAGCCTCATTCCTCAAGACATTCTGTAATATTTAAACATTTCCTGACTAGCACATCTCCCCGTGGTCTTATAAGGCTCCTATGACATTATCCTTCTGAAGTCACTTCAACTTTAATTTCTCTTATAAAACAGAAATTATCTTACAATCAAATTAAAATAGATTTTGTAATTAGATGTCCCAAACTGTCTAAGCACTTTTCTGCTTAAAAATGTTTACTGTCTTGTTTCCTTGTATGGTAGGTTTCAATTCCATCTGAATATAAAGCCTGGGAATAGAATTAGTTCTACAAATTTGGACCTTAATTTATTTAAAAGAGAGACTTCTTGTTATAGCAAACCAACACCTAAATATGGAAATGAGTGTATGATAATTCTTTCCGATCCAAGCAATTATGAATGTATTCATAATAAATATAAATTATAAGATTTTTGCATCCTTGGTGGCTTTGTCCTTTGCAACTAGATTTCTCATCTTCAAAGTAACATGTTTCTCTTTGAATAACTAATATATCATGATTTTGGCTATCCAGGTCACAAATATTTTGTTCGAGGAATGGACCCCTAATAAAGAAAATATTGCATTACCACAATTAGAAGATTTAAAGGCAAAATGACCACACCAAACATACAAAATGACAAATTATCTCAATCAGTCATGATAATTCACCTAGGATCTTGTGAAACTTAAGCTTGTATGTAATCAATGGAGTGGTATTTAAAAGACTCTTAAGATTGACACTTGCTCTAAGATCACACTTACACAATTCTATACAAGAAGCACAGGCACACTACATTTCTCTTGGATGGTCCCTGCAAAAGAGCTTACCACAAGGAGGCAGACAAACATTTACATCAAGTTCATTGAAATTTCTCAAGTTTTGTACATCACATTGATCTCTACCCATATATATTGCCCTTTCCTTATGTGTTGTCTCTATAAGATAATTTCAATATTTTGCATTTTATTGACAAATACATATTTAAATATATAATATTTTCAAATAACTAAAGAGCCATGATTTTGGTTAACCGTGTCTTATCTTTTGTTCAGGCAATAGGCCTCTAATAAAGAAGATATGGCACCACCAAACATACTGCACAATCACACAATTTCAATGCAAGTAGACTACACCTCACCTAAGCAATTATAAAATATTTCAAATAAGCATTTCAACCAATCGTGACAATTGACAGAAGATCTTGTCAAACACAAGCTGCTGAGTAATCAACGACCTAACCTAGTTCAAAAAATACTCAAGGTTTACACACTCATATTATGATATATCCAATCTGTTCATTTTTGTCATCTTCTCTCTCCATAAAACAATTCCAAGATTTAGCAGACTCCTAAAAATGCATACTGCTAAAATTACAAAATGGTATAGTGTAGTATTTATATGTATCTGAATCTGTAGTCTGATTATTAAGCTCTTCCATCCATATGGTTCTACAACAAAAAATTGCAATGTTAATTCTTCTAATTTCCAAATAAATGACTGATGGTAAAAATAAAGTAAATTTTTAGGCCCCAGCTCAGCAAGATATCAAATTTTGTAATCGTTATGTTTTGATCTTGAACAGTCATAAGAACTAAGTTTAAAAGCTGATTTTAAAACATTAATAATTTCTACCAAAAAATTGTTTTGCATGTCCATCTAATTTGATATCATTTAAACTGATATAAATTTCAATGGCTACAAGTGAACACTAAAAATTATCAACCTGCAATTCAAGGGATTTAGGTGTATTTTGAGTGGCAGATTAAAGGAAACTGTCATAAGAACTAAGTTTAAAAGCTGATTTTAAAACATCAATGATTTCTACCAAAAAATTGTTTTGCATGTCCATCTAATTTGATGTCATTTAAACTGATATAAATTTCAATGGCTACAAGTGAACACTCAAAATTATCAACCTGGTATTCAAAGGATTTAGGTGTATTTTGAGTGGCAGACTAAAAGAAACTAAATATACATAGGCAATATAATGCAAACTGCAAAGCAATGGGATGGAAATTGGTGTTAGCTTCAAATTGGGATGGTTCTCACTATTATTATTTTTATCTTGCACGTTATTTTATTGCTATAAATGAAATACATAAAATGTTTTAAAAGCTGTAAGAGACAAGATATGTAAGAAGAAAGAAGACCATTAATGCCCATGATATCATTGATCTTCTGACAGCTATGCAATGCTTTTGTGAGCTATGAAGCATGTGCCTAACTTTCCAATACAAAGTAGAGAGACAAACAAATCTTCAACCATGACACAGCGAAGAAACCAAGACCATCTCCGAACAGCAACACAACTGGTGCACTTGGGCAGCCAGTATTTTCAGTGTCCCAAATACAATTCGGTAAACTCAAGAGTATGGAAGCTTCAAGTTCCCAGCTACAGGGCTTATAGGACAGAAGCTCTAATCTCTTTACCAGAATCTGTTTGACTTCATCTGTGAAGCAACAAAAGCTAAGTATCCAATAAAAATCAAACTAAAAGAATCTTGATAGTGCAGGACACAGTAAGATAACAAGAAAACTTATTTTAATGCTGGAACCCAAAAAATTCATTCATTTCAGATGGTAACCAACGCTCAACAATGCCCAAACTAAAGGAAAGAATTTAATATTTATAGAGATAACTGCAGCGAAGGCTAGCAAACTAGAGGGAATGGTCATAGCCAAGCAGCACAGCTCAGTTGGCTATTACCATCAGTCCAGAGAGTAGTAGAAATGTAGAATATATCAGGAAAGATGCAGCAAAGATGAAACAATTTTCTTCTTTACATTGATGAATTCTAGTGTATTGAAAAGTCACACCAGTTTCCATTTTCCCTATTTACACAATGAATTGGGTAGTTATTCACAGCTACCAATCTCCAATTAACATCTAAATATACTCATGGTCTTGCCTGTTCCCAAAAACTTGCATGAGCTTGCAAACTAAAACAAGTGGTGTAGATGTAGCTTCACTCACTTCCTGTTGTGGAATCAGCTTGTAGTTACTGGGCACTAGAAAAACTCTGCCTTGATGAAAAGCAACCCATTTCGTCAGTACCAGACTCATTTTAAATCTGTTCTGGAACACATATGATAAATTATCACAATGCATTTCATATTGCTTCTCGTGCATAAACCTGAATCAGCATGTTACTAGGGGCAAATTGTATTACCTTCAGTGAAAATTCTTGCTTTCCATTTGTTGCAGGATCTAAAAGGCATGGTTGTGCCTCTATTTAATATTCACTTTAGTTATCCGTTTTTATTCTTCTACTGTTAGTTTGTCCTCACCCTGGCAGCAGTCAATCTTAGCCCAGTAGACAAGGCCCCAGTTATTTGTGACATTTTGTTTTGTGTTTGACATCTTAAAGAACAAATTTAAAATCTTCTATCCAGTAACAAGCACATCAAGGAACTTCTCTTGGACCAACTGGTCCAGGAGTGAATGGGATTTCAATCCCAAAGGCTGCCTCACCAATTCCCTTGTTTGTAACTGGTCCATATTAAGAAAGTTCACTGAGAACCCAGTCATACCAGGGATATTACTAGAGGGGCATGAGGAGCATGTTGGGGAGAACCAAATACCTATAACTTTGGAAGCAATCCCCAAATAACTTAACATCCAGGAAATCAATCTCAGTGAGGAAACATGGGCACAAGCCACTACAGTATTTAAGAACTTGATTTCTCTCATTATTACATATGCCAAGTTTTGAAAACAAAAGAACAGGATATGTTGGTCCAACTGTGGACAATCTTGTCCTATTCTTAGCACTTCTGCCTCTTGATGTTCTGGTCATTATAGTTATTCACATGGTAACATTTCTTTTTGAAGCCAGAAAAAAGTCACGAGTTAAAACAGGTCTCCCAAGATTTCATATGCTCTGCACAATTCTAACAATAGGGATCCCACTAGTTCTTGACAGGTACCAGCCACATTTAGTAATGCAAAGAAGAGGTCTACAACGATGCTATACAATCTGCATGCTTCTAAGAACATGAATCCCACCAGTTATTGACAGGTACTGGCCACCCTCAGTAATGCAGATTATCTTCTCACTGTCTAAGATGCCGTTTACAGAAAAATAGGATTCCAAGTGACCAAACCAAGTACCTATTGTATCTGCATTAATTATACCTTACACAAAAGAATATACAGACTTATTTGTGCCTTAAATGTTGTTAGACATCTGAAAAATTAAAACCTTGTAAAATGTGGAATTTTTTGCTCAAAATGTAATACACTAAAGAATTTAAGCAAATTGACAGAATGTATCTTCTATCTGCCTCTGATTTTGAGGTGCATCCTCAATCATCTTCTGCTACCAAACAGAATCTTCTGTATCTGATACAAAATAGGGTCTTCTGATACCAAACAAGATTTTATGTATCTTATACAAAGTAACAAATGAGGGTGTATGATATATAGTAGAACTATACAACTCCATTTATGTACAAAAGAAGCATCATGTAACGACAAAGGACGCAAGTGTTGATGTTAGAGCAGCGTCGGACTTCTCTTCCAGCCCCGATTTCTTTGTATTAAATTAAATGAGTAGCCTATTGGCTATTTAATTTAATAAGGCGTCTATTGGTGAAGAGGCGCTTCACTTTGTATATAATATAATATTTAATTATTGTGAATAATTAAATGAGGCCAACTTATCTCATCCGACACCTCTTGGAGTCACAACGATTTTATTGGAGGCTGACATGATGTTCTTCAAGGGACACGATCTTTCTCCTTTGTATACATATGCGATGATCACTCATTGTATGTGATATATACTATTCATAAGTTCAAGTTGATACAAGTGCGAGTCCATCAAGTGCAGATCGAAGTCTTGAAGGAGGCTGAGTTTATTATCAGCAAGGAGTTATATATTATTCTGTGTTTGCATCAAGTTTTGGTGCTGTTGCTTGGCCTCATAATCGGCCTCATTGTAAAGGAGATTATTGTTTCATATTCAATATATAAGTGATATATTGTTGCTGGGTTTTTCTCCCCTCAAGTGGAGGGTTTTCCCAAGGCATATGTTGTGTCTACTTGTCTGAATTTGAATTAAAATCTGCTTATTTATAGCTGATCCTAAAACTAACATGGTATCAGAGCGGGTTTAAGAAGATCGTAATCAGATTTATATAAGCAGCACTATCATCTACTCTTGTTCACATCTTCTTGCATCTATCTTATCTTCGAAAATGGTGAACGGGCTCAAGATTGAAGATAGGCTTGAAGGTGCTTCCAATTTCACATCTTGGAAGTTTAGAGTAATGCTTGCTTTGGAAGAAAATGAGATTGCTGAGTTCGTGGAGAACGAAATTACAGAACCTTCTGATGAGAATGAGAAGTCCCAATGGAAGAAGAATTGCACTAAGGCGAAGAAGATTTTGGTAGACTCTGTGAAGGACCACCTTGTGCCGATTATCTCCAAGTTGAAGACAACAAGGGAAATGTTCAAGACCTTGGAGGAAATGTATGAGATCAACAATACAAGTAGAGCTCTTGCATTAAGACAACAGCTTCATCATGTCAAGATGGCGAAAGGAGATTCCGTCATCTCATTCTTCATGAAGATCACTGAGTTAAGAGATCAGCTTTCTACCATTGGGCATATGGTCAATGATTAAGATTTGGCTATGTTGGCACTTAATGTTCTTCCTCAATCTTGGGAGCCATTTATCCAAGGAATTAGTGGGAGATCAAAGCTGCCTAAGTTTGATCGCTTGAGGGCAGATTGCATTCAAGAACAATCTAGATTGGCTGCAAGAGGCAATGGGCAAAGTTCTACCAATGAAGAGATTCATGTACTTGCCAATCAATCTTCGAAGAAGAAAGGAAGAGAAGGGAAGAAAGGTTACTTCAAGAGGAACAAAGATAGGAGACCAGACGGTGCTCCTGCATCTAAGAAGAAGAAGGATATTTCCCACTTACAGTGCTTCAGATGTGACAAGTTTGGTCACTATGCAAAAGATTGTCCAACTAGACCTAAACAACATGCTTCAGTTACAGATGTGGGTGAGATCTCTCCTTAGAAGGATTCAAGTGGTTTCCTACTCTATTCTACCTTAAGCAATGTTCCTACAAATAGCAACACTTGGTTGATTGATAGTGGTGCCTCCCGTCACATAACTGGTTTTAGAGAACATTTTTCAGATTTGGTGGAGAGAGATACAAGTGTTCAAGTCATAATTGGAGATGATGCATGTTATTCAGTGAAAGGTGTTGGGACCTCCTCTCTTCTCTTAGATTCTGGCATCTCTCTTTAGTTGAGTGATGTACTATTTGTACCAGGCATCAAGCGGAACCTTGTCTCTATTTCAGCATTGGAGGATAAGGGATATCAAGTTGCATTCTCTGAAGGTAAAGTTCTTGCATGGCCAAAGAACTCAAGCATCAAGATTGCCCGTGTGATTGGTGTTCGGCAAGAGTGTCTCTACAAACTTTGCACTCGTCCACTACAAGCTTTGTTGCATGATTCTTCAAGTTGGTGTGAGCTTTAGCATAGAAGACTTGCTCACCTTCACTTTAGAGCACTACCAACCATGGAGAAGATGGTCACTACATTCCTAAACTCAGCTAGGAGCATGAAAGTACTTGTCGAGGATGCGCTTTGGGTAAGAACACTAAAGGACCTTTTCATAGTAGTGAAAGTAGATATAAATGCATTCTAGATCTTATTCATTCTTATTTGTGTGGTCCAATGTTTGTTGCTTCTTTGAGTGGTTTGGTTTCTTGTATTATGTTATTTTTAGTGATGACTACTCTAGAAAGACTTGGATTTATTTCTTAAAGTCTAAAGAATCTAAGGAAGTACTTGAGAGATTCAAGGAATTTAAAGCTCAAGTAGAGAACTTGTCCAGGAAGAGGATCAAAGTTCTGAGATCTGACAACGGAGGTGAATACATCTCTGGAAGTTTTCGAACTTTTGCGTTGAGGCAGGAATTAAGAGGGAGTTTTGTGTTCCCTACAATCCACAAAAAAATGGCGTTGCAGAAAGGAAGAACAGATCCATTGTAGAAGCAGCTAAAGCCATGATTCATGATCAAGATTTGCAAACCTTCCTTTGGGCCGAGGTATCTAGGACAATTGTGTGTGTTCAGAATCGAAGCCCTCATCGTATCTTGGAGAACATGACTCCTGAAGAAGCTTTCACAAGTGTGAAGCCTGAAGTCAGCCATTTGAGAATATTCGGTTGTCCTGTGTATGTTCATGTACCTAAAGATAAAAGTGTTAGTTTTATGATCAGATTTAATGCACAGAAAATTAATTCAAAATCAGATACAATAACACAGCAGATACCCTGGGAAAACCCTCCTCTAGAGGGAGAAAAACCCAACAACAATATATCTCTTATATATTATTTAAGAATCAACTCTTCTTGTACAATAGGGCCAAACTTAAGGCCAAGTAATAGCACCGATTCTAGATGTAAAATACAAATTACAATCTGCACAACATATATATCAAAATCTGCACTTGATAGTACTTCGACCTGTTCTTGAAGTAAATCGCACTTAGATAAAATCACAATCTACCCAAGATATAATTCGTACTTGAATGTAGAATGAATGTCGAACTTGCTTGATGATCCAAATGAGAACAATTGAACTTGTATTTATACATTGCTTGGGAGAGGTCGCACCTCTTCAATAACAAGGTCGGCCACAAGGAGAATAATTACAAATTAAATAATTTGCTTATCAAGTCGGCCAAGATAATCCCTTTTCATTTGGACGCCATCAATGAGAAGAAAGTCGGCACATATAAAAACTTGTGCCAATTAAGAATATGAGTTCTATAAATTAAATAGCTCTCAAGCTATAATTTAATTTATTCAATCAAGAACAAATACTGTGCTGGAAGAATACGACTGAAACTGAATATAACATCAACAAAAAGGACAAAATTGGAACCATATGGCAAGAAGGGAATATTTGTGGGCTACAGTGAGTCTTCGAAAGCCTACAAAGTTTACATTCCAGGTCAGAAACTGATAGAGATCAGCAAGGATGTTACATTTGAAGAGGATGTTGCATTCAAGAGATCTAAAGGCTCTCTTATGGAGATAGATAATGAAGACTTTGAGACTCCTCAGGACATGGAAGTTGACCATACTCCTGAGATTCAAAGGGAGTCTCCTGAACCAGAAGAAGATGGTGATCCAGTTGAGCATTTGGAACCTACTAATGGGCCTAGAGATATGGTTATTGGTCGAAAGAGACCTCAATGGGCTAGGCAAACAATGCAAGAGGCAAAAAAGTTTGCAGCCCCAAGAGGAACATTCAGAGAAAGTAGAAGACCACAGAAGTTTTCAAACTATGTTGCATTGATGAGTCAAATGATTGAATCTGAGCCTTCCAGTGTTGAGGAAGCTTCAAGTCAGCAAGTATGGAGAGATGCTATGGCTAAAGAATATCAATCCATCCTCAAGAACGATGTTTGGGACATCGTACCTAGACCAGAAGGAAAATCTATTGTATCTTCTAAGTGGCTGTTCAAGATCAAGCATGCGGCTAATGGAAGCATTGAGAAGTACAAAGCTAGATTTGTGGCTAGGGGATTCTCTCAGAAAGAGGGAATAGACTATGAGGAAACATTTGCTCCAATTGCTCGTTATACCTCCATCAGGACTATCATTGCTATTGCAACAGCTAAAGGATGGAAGTTACACCAGATGGACATGAAGACAGCATTTCTAAATGGTGTAATTGAGGAGGAGGTATACATTGAGCAACCTGATGGATTTGAAGTTCATGGAAAGGAGTCTCATGTTTGCAGATTGAAGAAGGCTTTGTATGGCCTTAAGCAGGCTCCTCGCACTTGGTATGAGAGAATTGATAGATACCTATTGAGCTTGGGCTTCTCCAAGAATGATGTTGATTCAAACCTATACTTCAAGGTAATTGATGGCGAAGCATTGATCTTGGTTCTCTATGTTGATGATCTATTTCTTACTGGAGAAGATCACCTCATTATCAAATGCAAGGAGTTGGCTTCTGAATTTGAAATGAAGGATCTTAAGTACATGCATTACTTCCTTGGTCTAGAAGTATGGCAGAGGCCTAATGAGATCATTCTGAGTCAAGGGAAGTATACAATAGATATCTTGACGAGGTTTGGTATGATGGATTGCAAATCCATGTCTACACCTATGGAAACCAATTTTCAGAAGCTTAAGGAGGCTACAGCTAGTTCAGATCTGGTGGATCCTACTATGTATAGATAGTTGATTGGATCGTTGATGTATCTAGTCAATACTAGACCAAATATTTGCTATGCAATGAGTGCACTTAGTCAGTTCATGTGTGAACCAAGGCAAATACACCTAGTTGCAGCAAAGCATATCCTGAGATACTTGCATGGCACAGTTGGGTATGGCTTGAGATATCCTCGGGTGACTCAAAGTCGCATGGGATAATTCCGACTGACCAGCAAGTTAGGTGTTGCCGATCGAAGAGCAACCTCCTCGATGTCTTCAGCCAGTCCCGCGAAGCGACCTCAGGTAAAGCGTGCCCGCGCTCTGGTGCATTTATAAACGAAAGTATTGCAGCTTGTAACGGCAGCTCGAGAAGCAATGTAGCTTCGGAAGCTCCTTGCAGGATTGTTTGGACAATCATTGGAGCCGATTGTCATTCATTGTGATAATCAAAGTTGTGTGAAGCTTTTGTCAATCCGTTCCATGACGTAATCCAAAGGCGCTGAGATCAAACACCACTTATATCGCAGATATGGTATTGAGGAAAGCTATCCAATTGAAGAACATTTTGTGACCGGGATGAGCTGCGACTTCCATCGACATTCTCACCGCTGCCTCCAGTAAAGTTTTGTAGTACTTTCTCGGTGACGTTTTTGGTATTGTGGAGAATGAAGCCCTAGGGTCAGAGGGAGACTCCAACTTCAAGATCTCGTATCTGCTTCACCTACTTTTCCTCAGAGAAATTCTGAGTGCAAGCCCCGTCCAGCATTTTTCTCTCTCAGGAGAGAAACCTGAGGTGTAAGCCCTGTTTAATGCATCTTTCTCTCTGCGGAGAAAAATTTGAGGTGAAAGCCCTTTGTTTCCACCCTCCTCGAGTAGCCGCTAGAATGTTGAGGATCTCCATGACAAAACACCACGGAGGTCCGTGATGGTTTTCTTGTACTTGTGTTTATTCACCCTCTGGGAGTAGTCATGGCGAACGTCATGATGAGATGACGACATCACGTTGAGTGATTCCGTGATGGGCACTTGTGCACATATGCTTTACCATACATGGGAGTAGCCATGATGGTTGATATCATGTTGAGTGACTCCGTGATGAGCTCCTTTCACATTTGGGTGTAGCCATTGTGGATGTCATTTCATGGCATTGGTTAGCTAGAAGTATTCCTCCCTAGCTGAGAATGAATGAATGAATGCTTTTAATTACGTCCACGAGACCAGCTGGCCTATGGGACCCACGAGACAAAAACGAAACCACATTTTGCAACAAACCGAGCAGCCGCCGACCCCACCAACTACTCTCTGTTTCTCTCTAACTCTTTGCTGATTTTGTTTCTTCTACTGTGTATTTTGATCAGGTAACCTGCTGTTTCAGCGATCTTCTCCTCTTCAAACAAAGCCTCTAACGATTTGACATTAGAACAGCGTCAAGCTTCTCTTCCAGCCCCGATTTCTTTGTATTAAATTAAATGAGTAGCCTATTGGCTATTTAATTTAATAAGGCGTCTATTGGTGAAGATGCGCTTCACTTTGTATATAATATAATATTTAATTATTGTGAATAATTAAATGAGGCCGACTTATCTCATCTGCCACCTCTTGGAGTCACAACGATTTTATTGGAGGCCGACATGATGTTCTTCAAGGGACACGATCTTTCTCCTTTGTATATATATGCGATGATCACTCATTGTATGTGATATATACTATTCATAAGTTCAAGTTGATACAAGTGCGAGTCCATCAAGTGCAGATCGAAGTCTTGAAGGAGGCTGAGTTTATTATCAGCAAGGAATTATATATTATTCTGTGTTTGCATCAAGTTTTGGTGCTGTTGCTCGGCCTCATAATTGGCCTCATTGTAAAGGAGATTATTGTTTCATATTCAATATATAAGTGATATATTGTTGCTGGGTTTTTCTCCCCTCAAGTAGAGGGTTTTCCCAGGGTATATGCTGTGTCTACTTGTCTGAATTTGAATTAAAATCTGCTTATTTATATCTGATCCTAAAACTAACAGCAAGAAGATCCATACTTGACTCATCATGACCTAGATGGTAATCGACATCAATGCCCACTAAATGCCAACACCCGGTTTTCATGTAATCATTCATGCCCAATCAACACTAGCATATCATGTGTGATACATTATGTGAAAGCCTTTTAGTTATGACTTTAGACTTTCCAAAATTAATTTTACTTCAAAATATGTAAAGCTTGGAGTATTCTATATTATGTATTACCATTGGCATCTTCTTCCCGCAGCCAACGGTCATTAATAAATTAGTAAGCCAGATTGCTTAGAGACAATGAAAAATATCAGTGGCAAATTATGATCATATTGTTGGGATTCCATTTGAAGAAAATCAATGATTGGACCGAAAGCATACTTATATAAACGGCAACATTTCCATCATGAGAAAGCAGGTCATAATCTTTACCATTATCTAGATTAGGGCCCCATTCATCCATGAATCTGAAACATGCTAACCATCTATGGCACTTGTTTCCAAGAAAATATTATCAATATAAAGGATTACTAACAAAAATAAATGTCTAAATGATTCAAGCACAAGCACCTCCCCCAAGGGCAGTTCACATCATTACAATAGATTTGCAGTTCCTACTATACTACAGCCTGCAACATCTGCATTCCCAACAAATAACAATGAATATTCACACCTTGCATCTCAATGGCAAATAATCCTTTTCGGTATTCAAACCACAAGACTAACACAACCTTGATTCTGAGCCCAACATTGTATTCTTATGTAACATATCTTGTGCAAGATGAATATAGGAACTTCTGCTATTTCTTGTATTTATTGAATGCATTATGATGCTCCCACATATGTTTTATCTATTTTAATTGCATGTTTAAAATAATTCACATATTAGTTAAGTAGATAAATCTCTCAATTAGTTTGTGGATTGTCCTCTATGCCTCTCTTTGTCTTGACATAAAACATTGGTCTACTAGCAGGATTCAGTAGCATCCTGTCAGTTGGTTCCCACGTGAAGTCAAATATTTGGTACCAGATCAAATCTCAAACACCATCCTCTTAGCTGGTTCACACATCAATAACAAGAATTGGAATTAAATCAAGTTTACTTGAACCAACACACATTGTTAAATCCCAGCAAATATGCCTGCCCATCTACATTGTTGTATGGAAAAGTCAGCAAGAATAAACGGTAACTAGGCAAAAGCAACACTTTCAGAACCTCTGAATGAGAACCAATGCTTTTTCAAGAAGATTCAACATCTCTAAAGCCAAAATCAACAATCTCAAGATGCATTACATGCAAACAACAAGACCTTCAGCCTTGTCATGTAAAGGTTAGGAAACCCCATGGTGCAACATGCACATCTTGCTGACCCTATCTTCAATAGTATAATTCAAGCAAAGGATATACGTTACCAAGTCATGCAGAAAGTTGCCACAAGAGCTAACTTCTAAGGAGGAAAAATAGGCACATCATCATGCAGAGTGTGAAAAGATGAATAATAGCGAACAAGTCATCAAGCTCTAGAACATTCAATTGCGACACGTGATGCATAGGCCATGACAAACAAACATTTGGTAAGCCCCTCTCAATCCCATTGTTCTGAGGCTCCATCAAGTACATTTGATAGTTTTTAAGAAACACACCAAAAGCACTGATTCAAATATGCTAAATAAAATGGGCTATGATGGCTGAGGTTTGGGCAAAGACGGCCAAGGCATCATGTATCCTCTTCAAATGAAAACAAGACCATAAAATATTGATTTGGGAAACACCAGCTCTAGCACAAGTGAAGAAGTTAATAATACACACCATCTGTAAGCTTCTAGGCGTGTGTAACATCCCAACTCAGCAGCTCTTTGACATTGCTGAAAAAAATATATGAGCATCTCAACAATGCACTGCACAATACAACTCAAGCAAAAAGTGCAAACTAATTGGTAGTGCTCCATTCAACAATAATGCCAACAATAATGAGCATCCCAACTGCAACCCAAATGCAGACAACTCCAAGAAAGGCCACATTTTGCACCCTTACCATATACAGCCACTACAAGCACATAGGTCATGCAATGAGTCAATGTCAAGATTTTCAACCTTGTGATCTTTCTGAATAAGCAGCAAGTCCACTTGTTGGTTTTTTAATATCCCTACACAAGTAAGTAGCCATTTCAAGAAACTCCATTCAGGTGGATGGACTGTAATGTCCCCTTTTTCGGCATGATCGTGTTTGATGGTGGTTAGCCTATTACTCAAACTCTCGTAGGCTAACAGGTTTGGTTAGAGGGTCAATGGCCTTATTTGGTGGGCTTTGTCATTCTCATTCTTTGAGTTCAGTGATGGTTCACGACAGGCTTTAGCAGTTCAGGGGTTGACAGCTTCTGACAACACGTCATGATGTGGGGTTATGAGCGAGTTATGAATATTTCAGTGGATTAAAGTGTTTTAATATATTTGACGGAATATTATAAAGTCAACTTGATTTTATAGTAAAGTAAATCACTTAAATTTATTTAAGTGAAAATTAAAAGCACTTTAGTGAAATATTTCATAAAGTGATTAATTGAATCACTTAAAGTGGGCGCCCAAGTATTTTAATGAGAACTATTGAAAAAGGTGATTTAAATATGTTCTAAAATATTTAAATGACACCAAAAGTGGTCACTTCTTGGGATGCGTGCTTTTTGGCCTTATAAGCAAAAGCAAAGGAAATTAGAACTCTATTATTGATTATTTGACATTTCTCTTGGCTTTGGCTTGTGCTTGCTTCTCTGAGACAGGGGTTTCAGAACATTTTATCTCTGGAGAACGAAAACTCTTCACAGATCTGTGATTGTGAGACTGTGAAAGATCAGTTGAATGATTGCAACCACAAGAGCTTCAATTCAAGAGTTCTACAATGCTTAATTCAGGATTTTCTGTGCAGTATTCAGTAGATTTCAATAAAATACAGGAGGGTTTGAGGGATTGGCGTCAATCATCTTCTAGAGGACATTACAACTTCATGGCCGTTCTTTCTTGGCTGAGGACATGTTTTCACCTTGGAGTGTGTGGCTCTTAAAGCAAGGGTGTTTGAAGTTTTAGGGAGAAACGCCTACTATCTTGAGGGTTTCTCATCTTCACCTTTGGCGTCTATCTCCTACAATGCATTTGCCTCAGTTTTCAGGCTGTAGATTCCATTTTGTAGCCTTCTACACTAGATTTCATCAATTTACACCATTCTTGGCTAGCAAACTAGAATAATTTCTTATTTAAATAATCTGGAGCATTTTGGGTATGTCTGTAATTTGTAATCTCTTTGTTTCAGTTATTTAATACCTTCTGCACTTCCATTTTGTAAATTTTAGCTCAGATTTGAGTTTTATGAGCAATTATATGCAATCGCCCCTTCTACTTCTGACTAGAAACTTTCTCTAAAAAACTAAAAACACAAAAAGATAAGCAAAAATACAGGGGTTTGAGTTGGGAGCCAGCTAGGCTCATCACATGGACCTTGACTGCTTGAGAAGAGTAATCTCCACACTTAAGCACTACTACAAGAGCAAGCATCAACAACACATTTGAAAACAAAATTTGTGTTACACTACCACACACATTTTGGTATGAGAATAGCAGACCTTATCTTCACAACAAGCCAAAGAGTATCAACACCTCTAGGATAAGTATTTCAACAATGAAATCACTGAAACTCCAAATGCACAACTACAATAGCAAGTCTTGTGCATACTTGAGAAGCTTCATATTCCTCCTCAAGGCCAGAGCACATAGGATCTCAAATTCACTCTTGTGCAACAAAGGCTCAAAATTCTCACTATACAAACAGATCTCTTGCCCCAACTATCAAAGGTATCAAAGTCTCTCCTTCCCATGTCTCCATCCTATACTACACTCCTACACAATCACTATCCCCGAGCATTGAGCATCTATAACATGGATGTCCTACATCAACAATCCACTCTTGCATACAATAAGCCCTCAAACATCCCTTGACAAGAAATTGTGGGTTCGCAGTGTTCTTAACATTGGTGCAAAGGATGCCTCATACAATCCTTGGCATTTGTAGCTGCCTGTAAAAGGTTTTACATCAAGCTATCGAGAATTATGGAACACTTTTGAGCAATGCACAAATGCTTTCTCTCATGCCTATAAGTTTGTATTGCCCTGGATCTTCCAAGAGTCTGTGCAAAACACTACAAAAAAGTATACTCTTGCAGCACAAGTTGTTGAGTGCACAGCTCAACAATGGCAACTTGACAACCTAACACAACATTGGTGCACAAGGATGCCTCATACACTCCTTGGCATTTGTAGCTACCTATAAAAGGTTTTACATCAAGCTATCGAGAATTATGGAACACTTTTGAGCTATGCACAAATGCTTTCTCTCATGCCTATAAGTTTGTATTGCCCTAGATCTTCCCAGAGACTGTGCAAAACATTACAAAAAAGTATACTCTTGCAGCACAAGTTGTTGAGTGCACAGCTCAACAATGGCAACTTGACAACCTAACACAACATGGAGATGTCTTTGCAGAGCCTAAACGCATTCCAACCTGTTGCTCCTTCTAAAATGGAGTAAAAGGATACCACATACATCCCATAACATTTGCAACAAATTTGTTGTCACAATAGGGAGTCCATACACATCACTTGAGGAATCTGTGGATGCACACACCCCTTCACAGCATTAAGAGTGCAAGAATACAGCATATGTTAAAGAGTACAAGAATACAATATACTTCCCTTAGGATTCTATACCAAGGAACCACAAGCAATAGTACATTCATGAGCAAATCCATAACCAATTTTCACAACTAGAAGATGCAGGAACAGCACTTCCACGCATAAGGAAGCCTAGAAACTACTGCTCAACACAAATAAAATAAAGAGGCACATATACATCTTTTCTCAAGGATGTGATACACATTCCTACCTTACTTACCAGGAATGAGATCCATCAACAAAAATGCTATTCCACTGCATTTCAAGGACGGGGACAGCAAGATGGCAGGGGACACATTTCAGTTATGGCAGTTCAAGGGCCATTTTTGGAGGGTCAAGGGGACAGCAACATTAATATATAGGAATCTAAATATATGTATGGATACCCAATCTACAAGTTTAATTATACATGACATCAAAGTTTAAGTTTAGACATTCTGATAATGTTGAATTCAATATTTAAATTAAATCAAAGATTCAAAATGTAATAGACATAGGAAATAATATATCGTGATTCAGATTCAGAGTTTATATCACTAAAGCCTCAATTTAAAAAAAAAAACAAAGCTTTGTAACCAGTGATTTAGATCTTTAAAAAATAATGATAGAATATTATTGAATTTTGTAATATAAGTCTCAGTTGTCAGAATAAACTATGTAATTAGGATTTAGATAATCCATTGTACTTTTCCAAACACATATAAAGACCCTACTCAGATGAATAGACACCATCAGGTTATTCTGTCTACAACATCTATTGGAACTTCTTGTAAAGCAGTAGTCTAAAGCTGAACACACGGCGTTCAAAATGTGTTAGGGTGAAGCTTTTGGAATAGTAACCACTTTGTTTGCTTAGGTACAGCTTGGATTTGAATTTGTGCATTAATATAACTGTTTTTTAAGTAAATTCACGTATATTCTTTAAAAAATAGACCAAAAACTTTATTTTCAATCCAAGATGCCTGGATGTCCCTGGAATGGTTGAGGGATCTCAGACATCCGAAGCCCTCCCGGGATGGCCAAACATCCAGCAAACATTTAGGAACATCCCCTGCCATCCCACATCTCAAAAATGTCACTGGGGATAGGAATGCCAATTTCAGGGCCAAGGATGCATCCGTGGAACATAGTATAAATGTCATTGCTCTCTCTGACTGTGCCCACCAATGTTCAATTTCATTCAAATGAACACACCCACAAGCCCCAAGTTCTCCTTGTCTCAAAGCTAAGAGCATTGGGGACAACTGCTTTTCAAGAAAGGGTTAATGAAATGAGAATGAGCCCTCCCAAAGAGGAAAGTTCATGCTATGCCCAATACATTTGCATTTCCAGCTATCTTACAACCTGCAAAATCCATGCTCATTGTAAATAACACTAAAATTCCAATATGGCACTACAAACTAAACACCTTCTGTAATAACATTACAATTTGCATCTCACAATACAAGCACCGTATAGTTGTACCTCTAACATAATTGTACCAGCCTCTCAAAGAGTAAAAGCACCTTAGGGTCAAGTTCACACCTCTCAAGCACCTTAGGTCAGGTTTACACCTCCCTAAGGTATATCTGCACTTCTTGCAGCTTTTTGTGGCTAGAAAACACCCAATTTCTCTGAACTAGAGGCTATAGTAATGCTCAGCATCTTTTGTTTTCCTCTTCATTTCTCCTCTAAAATACCTCAGTGTTGTGTTGCATTATCAGATTTCCCTGAAGTATTATAAAATTTCTAAGGGTTTAAACTCTATATTCCTATTGTCTTGGTCTATCAGAGTTTTGTTCTTTACTTTCAACTGATCAGTGAACTGGCTGTGACTATAATACATCAAGTTAGCAAAAATATTGACAAGTGCCATTCTCTCATAGCTCACTTATTCAGCCTATCAATTCTTTCGCTTTACCAGGTTTGTTTTGTGTAAGCTTTTAATGTCACGGTAGGTATTTAAAATGCTTGTACTTGCTTTTTCCTTTATCATTGTAAGTCTTCTTGTTTTCTTTGAGTGCTATATCAAGTTAATTACTTTCCTCAGTTTCTGATATCCTGAGCTCTCAAAATGATGACAAGTGTCATCATCTGACTCTCTTAGCTGATCAAGGAGAGTTGTGCTGGACCATGCATATTTGCATTCGATGGACCTACAGCTTTGCTTAAAAAGGTAAGCCAAATTTGACGAGTGTCACTGTATCAGAGTATTATATTGGGTTTTAAATGAAGATAATATGAAAACTTGGCTGACTTCCTCATATCTGATTTACCGAGATTGTGCAAAATGACATGATCTCAAGAAAAGGAAAGACCAGACTAAGAGCAGTTAATGCATGGATTTCAAACATAGATTTATGGAAACCCCTAGAAGAAGAATTAATGAAGAAAAGAAGGTTTTACTGTGTGAGGTTACAGACGTCATTCCACATAAGTTATCAATTGAACTGCAATTAAAGGCTATGTCTTGAGGAATGCAATAACAAGCAGAAAATTTTGATTATTTCAATTTTCACAACAGACAAGACTACCAAGCTCACAGAGAACAGATTGAAAGATAATCACAGCTAAAGATTCAAAATGGCACCAAAAGTAAACTAGGTTTACTCAAGCAGCACATGCCAGAGCACAAGAATTACGAAACACCACCTCTTATCCCAACCCATCATCAGCCAGAAAGTACAACTTGTTTCACATATTCAACAACACCAAGCCAGTGTCATCCCATGCCGCAAAACCTATCTTGGACACAGCATGATACACTCTGGACATCCAAGTTTCTTATCCACGTCAGGCAGCTGCTTAACCAGAGGTATACCCTTGCCCTGATAAAATTAAATGTGTTTGTAAACATGCACTGATGAAACACTACAATTTATATTCCAATGTTGGGGATGGAATAGTTGAAATGTCAGGCCTAGCTTTTAGGAGAGCGCTCAAACTCCCAGACCCAAAGCTCAAATATGACCAAAATAAAATAAGACCAGCAGATCATTGACTTACAATTGAATGAGGACATTTATCAGGTTCTTCAAGACTGGTTGGAAGTCTATGAAAGTTTAAGAAAAGAAGTGACAGTATGTATCCAATTAGGACCTTTGTGCTGGTTATTAGGGATGATATGATTTTGTTGAACAAACTATATGGAGTCCCAAACACTAAAAATGTGAATACAGCCTGGGTGCCTCTGTTGGATATACTTGTGACAAATGGGCCAATCCCAAACTGGAACAGAATCATCCCTACAACTTCTGAAACCAAATAAATGGATACTTGGGTGGTAAATTCTACATGTGTTCGTAATTGATCAATGCATTATGCAATGCTTTGCCTTTCGATATGGGGTTTTTTCCAAGATGGAATCCTACAATGCTTGTCATGTATGTACTGTTTGGCCAATGGTTGTATGCTAAGTTGCCGAATCGGGTACAGATACATGGGTACGGGTACGGGTACAGTACGCCGGCACGGCATTTTTTTTTTTGGTGTGGGTACATTCTACATAAAACATATAAAAATCATATAGATATATACACAAAAACATTAAATCTATTAATTAAAAATAAATATATTAATATTAAATAATGATATATAAACTATACAAGTTTTAATTTAGAATTTTTAAATTTATAATTTTTATTAATTTATAATTTTATTATATAATTATTAATATATAATTTAATAAATAATATAGTAATATAAATAATAATAGACTAGCTCATATAATTATTAGTTTATTTTAAAATAATAATTATTAATATAAAATCCAATAAATAATATACTAATTTCTAATATAATATTTAATATATAATTATATAATCTAACTATATAATTATTAATATATGATTTAATATCCGCTTCTATACCTATTGAGCAATTCAAATTAAAAGACTCAGTGTTGTAGATACAGGAGAAAATAATAATGATTCTGGTGTATTGGTCCTACGGTGCCTCTTTGTAACAACGATGGGAAGAAGCATACCCATGGTTTCCCTGCAAAGAATCTAATGGCGGAGAGGTGAAGGAGGGAGAGAGTAAACGATCGCTTGTATATCCAAATAATAATTCTTGGTCTCCTCGTCCGCCTGAAGCCGGCAAGGTTGAACCCTAAAAAAGTCAGAAAAACATGATTTAGGATTTTTTTGAGGTCAGAAAAGAACAAATCAATTCTACTCCGATTCTACAGGGTTTCCAGGCCGTATCAGTTTTGGCACATATCCGTACCCGGAATCAGCAGGGTAAAGGGCCGATTCCGGTAACTTAGGTTGTATGGAAACAAATACCAAGAACATTATACCAAGATTTGCAACCACTTGCTTCTATGGTAAATTGATCGGTTCATTCTACTATGATGCCCAGAATCCCTGATTCTTTGAAGAAAGATATCAAAAGAACTGGTAGCTGGTTCCTGTGCCAATCTTCTACAGTAATGAGGATTGATGGAATATTGTCCCAAGCCCACAAGCTTCCATACTACATTACAGAGAGGTTAGCTATCATGGACACTTGTTGCTAGTATATTAATGGTCTAGCAGCATTGCTGAGGGCCAAGTTATTGAGAGCATATCCCAAAATGGTTCTTGTGTTGGGGTGGTACGAGTTTCCCAAGTTTCTCACAACACAAAAAAAACTCAGGATGTGTTAGCCTACCAATTTGAAGCGGCAGTGTACAGACCCTGGGATCCTCAGGACAGAACTATGAGATATCAGCAATCACGACTTCAAAGCTCAGCCTGTTGTATGATTGTGTTTCAGACAAAATGACCTATACAATGGTAATGAAGCTAATGATGAAGTCATGGCCATAATGGAGTGAGACTTAGAAAATTCAACCAGGGGACACACCAGATCAAACCGAAGGTACAGAGCAAACACTAGTTGATAATGAAGTAGAGTACCTTGGTCAATCTAGTGCCCCAGAGGCTAATGAGTAAAATGTTTCTCTTCAGCAACTGGAAAATTCATCAAATGTTGCTAAATGTGTGGCATCATGTCAGCACAGAATCAGAGAAGAATTTCTGATTTGCACAGAAGATAACATTGATTCCGAATGCCAGGCAAGCCTGAAATCAAATGTAAAATCGGAAAGCTCACTCCTTCCTGGACATCACATTTCTCAAGAGGAAACAATTTATATTGCTGATGTTAATGATATCAAAGAATAAAATGTGGTGTCAAGACAGAGATGATTAGGTTCAATCTTCATCATTAAGAAATATCAGTGAAAGCAGTGGTGGTTCTAGCTTCTGGATGCTCTAGTGTCGAAAAAATCTGCTTAAAATTATAAGCCATCTCAACCAACGCAAGTATTCTCTATGCTATTGTGATGTTCCTCAATCTGAATAAACACAAAAAACTGCAGCAAAAACTTAAAAATTTAAACAAGAAATCTCCGATCTTTTAACCTTTTTCTTTGACTGAAATTTTGAAGTTTACGGCAATACAGACCAAATGTGAAAAGATCAATTGAACTTTATTGTACTTGAAATAACATTTTTGAAAGAAAAAAAATTATCTGTTTCTTTAACTGAAACCTGAAACGTATGGCAATACACACTAAATCTGAAAAGATCATGGTTGAAATTTATTGTACTCAAAACAGCATTGTCAGACATCACACATTAACATAAAGGAGACTCATGCCCAATCCAAGAACACTACAGACAATGCACTTGGCCATGAAATTCTTTACATAGCCTATCCACACACAACCATTCCGAGACTCTAAATCCTTTTTATAATGTGTTCCTTTTGCAGATGGGATAGTGAATACATTGTTATATCCTCAGTGCTTTTTTAACTGCACCTAAAACCTAAGATGTTTTGCAACTCCTCTAGCAGTATTCCTTGTAAGTCTTCCATTCTCTATAACAAAATTCTTTATAGATAATACAAAATTGTCATGCCACATAATTGTCCTTGTCATGTAGCCCACATATTTGAATTCACATTTTCCTAATACAAATAAACAAAGCAGTTTACTGTTCATAATAAAGACAATCTAGGATCCTAACACTGCCCCTTCTTAACTTTCTTTGCCCACTAAAGTGATTGTAATGACTCTTTTCCCTGTATCTGGTGGAAGCCATAAGACAGCTCCTGAATTATGTTCTCTAGCTATTCGACCACTTTGTCTGCTGAAATGAGTTTGCTTGTGCCAGAATGCGGCTCTTTAATAAAGATCAATTGCTGTCCTTTTGTAATGATTCCTTTCCCTGCATCTGGTGGAAGCCATAAGACAGCTGAATTATGTTCTCAGTTAGCTATTTGACCACTCTGTCAGCTGAAATGAATTTGCTTGTGCTAGAATGCAGCTCTTTAATAAAGATCAATCGCTGTCCTTTTATTAAGTTAGCATACAACTCATCAATGTTTGTGTGAACAACTCATCAATGTTTGTGTGAACATTGTTCATCAAAATTTTATTAACCATAACCACTACATTTGCCATATCTTCCCTTCCAACTTCAATCATGACAAAAACAGCCTGGACTATCGGATTACTACAGGTTTCTAATAGCTTTCTCAGCTTTACAATAATGCCCATACTTTTCCAGTGCTCCATCTACTGTATGTAGTTATCTATACCAAAGATCAATTGCTGTCCTTTAATCAAGTTAGCATACAACTCATCAATCTTGGTATCCAAAGGATATATCATATATGAACATTGTTTATCAAAATTTTATTAACCACTGCATTTGCCATATCTCCACTTCCAACTTCAACCATGACCAAAACAGCCTAAACTAGCAGATTACCACAGGTTTCTAGAAGCTCTCTCAGTTTTAAAATAATGCCCATACTTTTCCAGTGCTCCATCTAGTGTATGTAGTTATCTATACCAAAGAAATTTACCACTGCCTTATCATCTGTACCAACAAGGTTTTGAGATTCTATTGAATCTGCTGTACAAGTGCTTCAAGGCTGTTGTCCATGCACTTTTAATGCCTCTATTTTAGACATTCTGGTCTCCATGTTAGGAATTGCTATCTCAAACTTCCCTACCAATCTAGATTTTTTCATCTTTGTGTGTCTAAAACTTGCATCAAAAAGATAAGCTGTAATATTTGGATTTCCCATAGGGGTTGAGATCCCCATGATTGAATCCTTAGTTGAGACCATATTTGGTACCTAGTTATCCATTTACAGCATTTCTATTTTAGATCCAACCTTGTCTTGACTTCAATGTTGAACTCCCTTCATATATAATGTGTTGACTAATGATGTGTTACCACACAAGCTAGTGTGTTTTGATGAATATTTTAAAACAAAATTGTTACATGAACTTTTTATATAATCTTAAATGTTGTAAATGTCTCTATTTAAATCTATAATCTCTTTGAAACTTCCTCTAGAACTTCCCTATACATGCATTGTAACCATTGAATATACATAATACAAATTAGGGTACAGAATCTTTAACTGCATCAATCTTCAAATACTATCTAGCATCTATGATATCAAGTTTGCACAAACCTAGACCAGTCGAGATTAGGTACAAATCTTGGTTCAGATTCGGCCCAAGTTCGACCAGGATCCTGCCTCAGGCCTGCAGATTTTTAATGAGAAATTTGGAAGAAGCCAAAAAAAAAACGAAACCCTAACTAACCCAAAAAAACGACTTCTATGTCACTAACACCACAATCACTAGTCCTTTGCCTCAAGGGGTGTTAGGTGCTAGTTTAAGATCATTCAACAAAAGATTTTCTTTTTGTAAGAGCTTTTTTTTAATTTCTTTCCACACTCTACAAGAGTTTTCTTTAAAACAGTTTATTATTATTTTTTAGTCTCTCCTTCATTTTTTAAACAAGCATCAGTAGCAGAGTCAATCAAAAACTCCACCATAAATGGCAAAAGGCTAACGAAACTGCACCAAGGCAATCAGAGCTAAACTTTGAACTTTTTGAAGTGGCAGAACAGGCTAGAAATTCTGCCATGAAGGGAAACTATATAAGTGAATCATGCAAAGTCATTAACAAGTCTATAAGGTGCACTTTTTAGAATGGCATGCCAGCTCCAAAAGCATGCCAAACATGGTTAAGACTTCATGAAAACATGACAAACAACAGAGGTGCACATATAAAGATAGCAAGCCAACTTCAAAAGCGTGCCAAACAGGGCAGACCATTAAGTGAAGCACACCCAAAAGGGCAAATCATCAAGTCCAGTCCGTCAAGAGTTAAATGACAGGTAAAATGACAAAGTGGTGCACATCATATGTGGCTTTGCCACTCAAAATCTCTGACAAGCATGGCAAACATTTTAGTGATCAACACCAAACATTAATGTGAAGGGTTTAACTCAAAAAATGTGCCCTTTTGATGGGCAATTGCCATAGAAAACTATTTCATTCAGAACTACTGCATCAAGTCAAAGATCAGCACCTAAATATAGAGTTTTAGAAATTTAAAACAATAAAACAGCACGTCTTAGCCATTCATTGATTTAGATGCCCAGAATAAAGAAAGAATGCAGATAAAACGTATTTTTAGGCCATTTTTGCCTCATTTCAAAGGAAATGGATGAGGTTGCTTTGAAGTATAAAATTAAAGCAATTGTTTTATGAGCCCTAAAGGCTGCTGCTGAAGAGCCTATAAATGTGTCAAAAGCACATTGTATAAAATGAAAGTTGGAGAGGAGACTTATGCTGCAGATATTGTCATTCAAAAGTGGAAGTCAAGTCTTAGCGTTTTGTGTAATGAATAAATGTATGTAAGCTGATGCGAAGCCTATGTTGCAGAAGATTATGTAGAGATCATTCACCTTGTGTTTGTGATTATGGCAAGTCAATAAAATTGAGCTTTGTCAAGCTTTGTCTTGATGCTCACTGTTTGTTGAAGAAATGACTTAGTGTGTCCCTTCAACAATTGATTTCATGGAATCATGTGATGTTTATTCATTAAAGTGTTTCCTATGCTGATGCTAATGTATTAGTTTTTGTTTTATCCAATCTGAGTTACCAATACTGGTACTGGTTCGGGTTTGGGTTTGCGGGTTCAGTTTGCAGATTTGATCCAAAAAAAATTGGGGTTGGTTTCATTTTGGGTTCATTGGTACAAAACAAAATTATAAAAATCATAACTGTATGCATATTTGCAGCCTAAAATCAAGAATATTAGACGTAAAATACATATTTTTAATGTACACTAATATTTATAAGCCTAATACAATATTATAATATAATAATAAAATTATAAAAGAAAGTTAATATATAATATAATATTAATAAACTTAATATTTAATATTATAATATATTAATAAAATCAATATTTAATATTATAATATAATAATTAAATTATAAAACAAGGTAATATTAATAAATAATATATATTATTAATTATAAAAATTAATTTACATAACTATTAATTTTTTTATTATTATTAGTAATATTAATAAATTATTTAATTTATTTACATAAATTTTTAATCCATTCTGTTGGGAATGGCCCTACACTCACTCAACTCAAGAGGAAACGGATTGATGTTGTGACTCAACCACTATCAAATAGAGGTGATAGGCCCTCAAAAGTTCTGACCCCATTCATCCCAACACAGTAAGCGTTGAATCTACTGAGAAGTAGAAATGCAGGCGTGAGAAATTCAAGTAAAGGTGATTTACAAAGGAAAAGGCAGGGTCACAATAGCAGAAAAAACACTAAAATTCATCGTAGATCCACCCGAGATCATCCCAGATGAACCCAAAAGAAGCTTCTAGAACCTTGTCGCATCCCTTGCCAAACCGAACCTGAATTTGGATCCGGGCCAGATCAGACCCAAACTAGTAGGTCCAGGGGTGAACCGATAGCTTTGTATTCGATCTAAACTTTGTTTGCAGCTAAATATCTATCTCTATTTTAACTAATAGGAAGTTGTGTTTGTTTGTGCTTGGGTAGTTAGTTTTCTTTCAAATCTGAAAATCTCACTACAAGTCTTGATTGTTGCGGATTTAGCGCTAGCACCCAAAGCAAAAACATAGTTATTTAGTAATTAACATTTAATGCAAAACTCCACATGAAATCTTGTATAGTGTGCATACTTGTAAATCCCATTAGTTTTAGGTTTAGTTAGATCTCAGGGTGCTTCCCCTTATAATTTTAAAAACGGCTCTATTGTACACACTATTCCAATTTGAGCTCTCTAGTAACAAATAAATTAAAACTCTTAACAATTTTTTGGCAACTCTATTGGGAAACAAGATACAACAAGCCATGCTTACAAGCAAAAGATCATATCACTTTCAACTAAAAGTTTTTCATCCTAGCCAATAATGTATACATCTAATCATGGATGAAGGTAGGGCTTCTTAATCTTGTTTTATAGATGCTTCCTCAAGCACATACAAGAGAAGGTTCACCTTTACAAACAATTCAAGGGCTCATTAATATTTTTGTAGGAAATCAAGATCCAAATAAATAACTTCTTCAAGCAATGGGTGATAATACCTGTGATGATAATGGTCCCAATGATCAACTTCCACTTCCATTGCTATGGGGAGCAACTACTAGTCCCTTGGTACTTGCAGTTCAACATGATTTTCCAATAGACTCAAGGAAGAATTTTCCAAAATTTCATGGTGATAACATGTAGCGCCCTAACAAAGCATATCTCAACTTTCACCATAACCTACAACATTCTTGGAGTTGCACACAAAGATGTTGCAATCAAACTTTTTGTCGAAAGCCTAGATATAGAAAAAACATATCGGTTCCATCATCTCACTGCAAGTAGCATTACCAACTGGGAGGTCATGTGTCTCAACTCTTTAATGCAAAGAAAGTAAGAACTGAACCCATGAGAGAGTTTGTCACAAGATTCAACTAACTTGTTGGAAGAACCAATAATATTTAAGGTGTTCTCCACAAATCCATTTGAGCTGATTCATCAATGCCCTTCCATCAAAAATTGTTTTTTTAATCAAAACTTGTAAAATTGATGAGCTTGAAGACACCTAGGCACAAGCAATCAAGCTTGAAGATGATATGATCAACACAAAAGAAATCATAAAATACTCCATCAGGCTAATGGTCCCAAAATCAGCAACTTCCCTCCAACAACAAGTGGTGATGATATGACAAACATGAAGAGGCAATTTCAGCAAAATAGTCCAACTCAATACTATAAAGGAAATCTTCAAAGGAACAACAAATACGATTGTTTCAAATTATCTCCTCCACCTAAAAGGTTTGCCTTGGAGGGACCTCCTGATGATGACATAAATAATTTTTTCTCTTATGAGATACCATGATACTCAACATTGTTCAAACATGCACCAAATGATGCAACTCTTAGCAACTTCCAAGTCAGATTATCAAAGGTTCTCAAGCGACCTACAACTTCTTAGAGATGAGCCCAATGGCCACTCTATGCTAGGTTATATTCAAAATGAACTAGTTTATGCCGCAAAGGTAAACACATTTAATGATTATGCATGTTTGTGGAATCAAGCAATTGTGAAAGGACAAAGATTTGAAGAGAATAATACATGAAAAGCATTCATGGGAGAAGTCATTATTGGTGTCTTGTTTTCAAGTGCCTACATTCATTCCTTCATTGACAAATCAGGTGGATTTTCCTATTCATTTCTCATGCCTTGACCATTTTCTATGAAGCAGAAACTTTTGTGTTGGTAGAAAGTGCATCTCACTTGTTTGTCAACTAAGATAAAGACTCCCAAGCATTTGCAAAGCATGATGAGGATCCAGCTAATTTCCTTCAGCAACAAGGCACTAGCTACACAATAGACGAAAATGCATCAAAAGGGTTCTTATTTGCATTTGAGAGATTATTTGGAGAAAATACTCAAGACAAAATTGAACCTAGAACTGAGCATTCAATAGTAATTAGTGAGTTCATGGCAAGTTTAGACAGATCTAAAGAAGAAAAATGGTTGATCAACAAAGATAGTAGTTGTGAAATTAATGGTGAAGAATCTAATTGATTCCTCCCACTCAGGGACATTTTCCTTGAAGCAATTGCAATGATAGAACTAAAGAGATCCAATTTGTCCAAGGCCCACCATTATGGGATGATGAAAGACGAAGTTTGTCACCAAAGGATGATTGTTTGCTTCAACACATTTACTTTGATAAAGATCTAATCCTTTAAAATTCAGACTTGGATGGTTGTAAGATGAAGATTCAGTAAAACAAAATGTTGGATAAGGGTTGCAAGCCCAAGGTACACAGCTAATACCAATTGTGGATCTAGAATTCAAGAGTGAGCAATGGAAATTTTTCTTCAACATCTTCAGCGTTTCTCAGAGGACTATGTTTTAACTAAGTTCAGGATTGAGTATGCCAAAGAGGATTAAATCAGAAATGTAAAGACCATTATTCCCATAGATGTGCTGAAGCTGCAAGATCTTGTTGGCTATCTTGAAAAGGAGGCACAATATCTTCACTCACAGGAGAGGTTTTTCCTTGAAGAAAAGTACTATTTAAAAATGCCTAACATGAATCACTTCATCCTGAACTTCTCACTATATGTATTATGATCATTCCTACTCACTTGAATCTTGGGTTTTCAAGAAACATTTAAAAATATGTTCAAAATATGAGTTGTCATGATTAGAGAACAGACTCAAACATTTTCCCAGCTCATTAACGGCTTTGTCTAGCCATGTATTTCCTTTCTGTCTGTAGGTAGGAAGGTAGTGTTATTTCTTGAGTTCATCATGTTGTAATGCTTTTTACTTTCATGTAATATGTTTGCTTATTGGTCTATTTTAGGTTAGGTGTTTGAATAGGCTCGACTCTATTGCCCACAAATAAGACAATGGTCACTTGCATTTCCAATGATTCTAAAATTCTCCTATGGCCCAAGTAAGCACCATGGTCCCCAAAAAGAGCCAATGTTAGCACCAAATTTAGTACCCCTACGAATCTAGCAAAATTTTCTAGTGAAAAAGCAAGATTTTCATGATTTAGGCCAACCTATACTATAGTAGAAAACAACTATGTTCAACCTGAGTTTTCCCAAATAGAGCCGACTAAGTCTTTAATAATGTTGTTTTTGTGTATTTACATGACTTGAAGTTGTCTATTTTATGTCATCCATCTACAGCAGTATTCTAAAGGTGATGAACAGCAGATTCAGCATGCAAAAGCAGGATAAATGTAGCAAAACAACAAACAGGGCAGAGGTCTGAAAATATTTTTGGTCATCTTTCAAAGAGAATATAAAATCCAAAGAAAGGTGCTTTAGTCCTCTAAAGAAAATGGCAAAGGCTTGACAAAGTCCACCTAAAGCATGAAAGGGAAGTCAAAGATCAAATTCCCAGTGCAACTTTTTGTAACTTGAACCTAACAAAATTCCGTCTAAAACCAGTACGCAGGCTGATTTAAGTACAGTGCATAGATCCATTGGCAAAACCATGTAAAATCAGCACTAAAGGACAGAATTAAAAAGGTTTTCATGCTAGGTGCACTTTCATAGTGGCCATGCGAAAGGAAAATAGAACTCAAGATGGCTAAAGTGCTAGTAAAGTGCACCAAGGGCAAAGGATGTGGCAGAGATAGATCTAAGTTCTGCCAAAATGGACAGTGACTGCATGAACCTACGCCCAAGGAGAAGATGCATTCAATAAGGTGGAGATTGTTAATTTTAGACCAGAAATGAAGATAAACAGCAATACACAAAAATGAACAATGGAACACAGCAAATACCCTGGGAAAACCCTCCTTCTCGAGGGAGAAAAACCCGGCCAAAATTTATCTCCTATATATTGAATTGAATGAGCAGAAATCTGCTTACAATCTTAGGCCAAATTCAAGGCCAATATGATGCAATAATAAATCGCACCTCTCTTAGATGCAAAATACACAATGATAATAACCTCTCCTTGATATTGATCTGCACAAAGCGATATTATACTCTGCTGTAGAAGTACGAACTCCTTGATGGCATGCGAATGTCTTGAGAATTATATCGATGATCTAATGAATGAGCAATGCCTCCAATATATACAAGGTGAGATGGCGATTCATCTCAAGTCGGCTACCTTCATCAAACAAGACATCTTTTGGATGTTGAATGGTCGGCCTCTGACAAATCAATGCATATCTTTAGTCGGCCTTATTTGAATAAATAAAATATAAAAAAATATTATTTGAAGAGAGGCGTCACTTCACCAAAGTCGGCCTCATTGAATTATTTAATATATTTCGAATTTATAGGAGAGAGAGAGATCTCCCGCCGCTACTATACATCAACAAAGATGGCACACTTTAGTAGTGTCAAAGCCAATCAAAAACTCAACCATAAGTGCCAAAAGGTTTATGAAACTGCACCAAGGCAATCCAAAATTTGCACTTTTTTGAAGTGGCAAAGCAAGCTAGAAATTCCACCAAGGTAGAAAACTATTTAAGTGAATCACACCAAGTCAAGAACAAATCTATAGGACACACTTTTTACAGTTATGTGTGTAATGTCCCCTTTTTCCTTGCCCTAAATCCACCCTATTTTAATAGTGTTTTTAAACACTAGTAGTATATATATTATATATATTAAAATATAAATAACATAATTAAAAAATAAATAAATAATAAATAAAATAAAATAAGAATACTTTATTGAGGTCGGCCAAGACTGGAGGAGAAAAAAAAGCAAATAAAATAAATATTTTGCCTTGAGGAGGTCGGCCAGATTTGGAGGGGAAAGGTGGCTATAAATATAAGATCATTTGAGGACATTTGGGCATCGATTCATAGCATATTTTCATTTGGAGATACTTCTCTTTGTCTGCAACTTTGGTTGGGCTTTATTCCAAGGATGAAAACCCTTGTGAATACGGTGAATTGGACGAAAACCTAGCTCATCTTGTGGAGGACTCATAACGGAGTTCTAATTGCACTTCATTGGAGACATTTGGAGGTTTGGAGCATCATTGCATAATCAAATTTGCAAATCAGATTTGGAGCAGCATTGTTGTGGCATTTCGTGTACATACTGCATTAGGGTTTTTGCCCTAATTTGGAGCGCCACTTTGGAGCAGACTTGAGCGCCCATTTTTAGAGGGTGATTTTGCATTTCTAAAGCAGCAAACCCTAAGTGCTTGCCAAGGAAGGATTCACCCATCTAGGGTTTGATGCTTGAAGACCAATTTGCGTATTTGTGGTATGTACAATCTTAGTTTTAGATCTGATTTATAGAGCAGAAATCTGGGCGTATGTTTGGCATGTTTGAGCCCAAGAATTCATTGAAAAATCAGTCCAGAATATTCAGTTTTGTAACAGCAGAAGTTACCTACAGAAAATTAGATTTGCATGTGGCATTTGAATGTCCTATCTTATGTTTTTCATTATGGATTTCATGTTTGATATGAATATCAATTGGTAGCATCATTTAGCATATTTATTTGTCATGTTTGGGCACTTGTATGTTCGCTGTGAAATTTTGTTTTTAGAAAATAAAAAAAATCAGAAATCAGAATTAGGGTTTCAGCAGAAATAAAAAATATAATTTTAGGGCAGATCCCATTGAGGATATTGCAGTGGTATCAGAGCCTTGTTCTTGTCAGCCTGTGGGAACTGCTTTAATGTAGATTCATGGATAGGAGTCTGAAGAAAATTTGCAAAAATTTATCAGGGAAAACAAAGAATTTCAATCCTCTATGAGAGATTCTATGGCAGAGTTGGCTCACATCCTAAGGGAGATGAATGAACAATGGAATGCTGGTAGATCCAATCAGCCTTTTGCAAAAGGAAGTAACTCAGCTAATGGCAGGGTTTCAATTAACCCACCCAAGAAGATATTCAAAGCCAAATTTTTACAAAGAGAAGAGGCAGGCCCATTTGAGGGAGAACAACTCATACCACCACGACAAGAGGACGAAATGGCAAGATATCATGTTGAATATAATGCCTTCAGCCCAGTCATCCAACATGACATGTCTTTCATTGAGTATTATGAGATGAAAACAAGAAATGGGCATAGGAGAAGGTATCAAGAGCAGCCACAAGACATTTCTATAGAGCGGATAATCGAGCAAGAACATGGACCCAACATGCAAGATCTTTTGTTAGAAGAAAATGTTTTATTGGTTTCTAATGATCGTATATGTCAACAAAAGATTGATGAAGTGAGGGCAGAAAAGATTCCACTTGTTGAGCAAGAAGAGTCCAAGTTGAAGGAAGATACGCCGAATCATGCAAGATCTTTCGAGTTTTCAAAAGATGAGCCTTTGATTAATTTTCCAAGTAGCATCGTAGGCAAATATGCATTTGAGAGGAACTTACTTAACCCTAATCCAAGGATTTTGAGTCACAAAAATGGAGATGTTGAGGATATCTCAACAAATTCCTTATCAGCAAATAAGGATGAGCATTTTGTTCGCAGCCAAAGGTATAAAGATGTTTCAGATTTGTTGCTTCCTATGTCATTGCAAAATTCTTGTCATCATGGAAAGCATGCAAAAAAAGGTGATCGAATAAGAGATACAACTTGCAGTATAGGGCATGTGGACTCTTTGTTTCAAGTTCCAAATTTTTCGTATCCAGGGGATCCCTTGAGAGTCAAAGAGGATAGACGCATTGGTACTACATTACAATCCTCCCTTGAGGGTCAATTTTTTGATGCTTATTTGGGAATGCATGAAGATGGGAATCCAAGAAAGAGAGATCTATATAACTACATCAGAAAATTGAGAAGAGAAGAAAAAAAATCAGAAGTTATCCAAAAGAGCATTGAGGAAAAAGAAAAGAAGGAAAGAAAGAAGAATTGCTTCCTTGTGATTTGCAGCCTATGAGTGATCCTAAGAAGAGGATTCACTTGCCTAGAAGTTTGGACACCTAGTCATACATGTGGAAGCCCTAAAGAAGATGAAGCCATGCTCACAAGTTCACTTCAACAAAGTGATGATATGGACAAAGATGAATCACTTCATGCATCCACAAGTGAGGCGCAAATGAGTTTTCATGATAACAATAAGGTTGAAAGGTATGTTCTTATAGAGTTTTCCAAACTAGCAGCGATTGATCAGCCACATGAAGGTATGAATTCTTTTGATGATCCATTACTTGAGCAGAGCATTGCCTCACCATCTTTGCCTAGTAGTTGCAAGGAATCAAATTGTGAGTCGGGTGACCTTGAAGTATTAAAATATTAAATGTAATATTAATGGTCATCTTAGCTCTAGTTAGTTTTTAGTAACTTTAGTTACACTTTAGTTGATTTAGCATCTTTCTGATTTTTGTTTTAATTTGCGTTAATTTACAATGGTTTATTTTTAGAAACATCGTCTTGTAATTTTCTTTATAAGGAGCTTTGGCCTCCTTTTGTAATCACACAATTATGAATATCAATTATCTTTTCATGGTATCAGAGCTCAAGCTCGAACCTAATTAGTTTTTCAAAATTTCTTAGATGTTTTTCTAGCCGATTTTTTTAAAATAAAAATCAAAGAATATTTTTTTTAGTGAGCCGATTTTTTTTTAGGGTTTGTTGTAGAAAATTTTCATGGGTTTTTATGAAAAAAATCTGAAAGTTTTTTGGGCCGTTTTTTGAGTTTGAACCAAATTTTTTGAAGAACTTACAAAGGATTTTCGTGACTCTTTCTGGGTGAAAATCGCGTGGGTTTTTTCGTGAAGTTTTTGCTGCCATTTTCAAGAAGTTTGTGGACGTTATTTTTGTGGCTGAAGATTTTTGGTTCGTGGGTTTTCACAATCTTTTTCCTAGAGTTTGTGGGTGTTTCTAAGGTTTCTGAAGAACCTAGGGTTTTTGGATCTTACGTTCCTGATTTTTTAGATTTCCAATGGACCTGATTTTCCAGTTTTCATGGCATCTTGAAGAGTTGTTTTTTTGAGCCAGTTTTGACAGAATTTTCCTGGAAAAAAAAAAAATTCTGCAAAGAGTTTTTTTGCAATTTTTTTCTGAAAAAAATTTGCTAGAGGAGTTTTTGAAAAAATTTCTATAAAAATTTTGCAGTTTTTTGAGGATTTTTCTAAAAAAATCTTTAACATTTTCAAAGTTTTCAAAGGTTTTTCTAAAAAATCTTACAATTTTTGAGCCTCTTTATAGACATTTTTGAAAAATCATGAGTTGTGCCAACTAATTGTCCAGAGTTTATGCCAGTTGATCATAGAATTATCTCATTTTTGGAAAATGGGAGGGATAGCTGCTTTGACCAACGTCATGTTGGAAAGTACGCAAAGGTTCAATGGGAAAAGTTATACTGCCTAGAAGCAAAGGAAGCTCACAGTTTTCGAGTGCCGGTGTCTTGATTTGATTGTTCTGCGGGAAAGGATCTATAATTGCGAGGCGATTACGCTTCTTCAGATATTAGTCATTGATGATATGTTTCTAGAAGACTTTGGGTAGACTTAGTTTTTTGTTTGTACGATTACCATTAAGGGAGGGTATTAAAATATTAAATGTAATATTAGTGGTCATCTTAGCTCTAGTTAGTTTTTAGTAACTTTAGTTACGCTTTAGTTGATTTAGCATCTTTTTTATTTTTGTTTTAGTTTGCTTTAGTTTACGATGGTTTCTTTTTAGAAACATCGTCTTGTAATTTTCTCTATAAGGAGCTTTGGCCTCCTTTTGTAATCACACAATTATGAATATCAATTATCTTTTAATGAAGGTGATATTGCTAATACATATGAAGGCAATTTGTTATGTGATGAGCAAAACAACTTGGATAAATTGGATCAAAGACATTTAGCATGGCAAGAGTTGAAGATCAATGAAGGTACAACTTGCAGCTATGGGATAGAAGTTACGACAAGTAATACACTTGATTTTCAGCTGAATACATCTCTTGGGCCAGCATTTGACAATGAACATCCAACAATGAAGGAAGATGCACTTGAGATCTATGAAGACACCACAAAAAAGGTATGATGACAGTTCTGATTTTTTGATTATGAACAGCAATCCATTACCTTCACATAATCATGAGGATGATAGTGGTAAGAAGCATTACCTTGTTGATACTCAATATTTGATGGCTAAGCATGAGGTATGGTTGTGAATACAACCTACAAACAATCTGATTTTGTACATCATAGCATGGAGGATGTTGTTAGGACTCAAAACATGTGTGAGGGGTGGCTAAGAAGGGCTAAGGAAGCCAAGTTGCTGGCTACTCAACCAAAACAACACCTACAAAATATCAAAGAGCAATTCAGTCACATGGGTCATGAGAGACAGTAGTGAGATACACTTCTTCATCAATCTCTAATACTTCCAAGGGAAAAAACTATGATGGTTGAACTTCTTATGATGGTAGAAAATGAAGACCAATCACATTTGCATGAACTTGTTTCTGAAAAAAAATCAGAAAATTTATTTTGTGCAAATGATTTTAATCATAGGGTTTGTGAAACACATCATTTGGGGAGCCAATTGAAGGCTAAAGTCAAGGTTAAGGAAGAGGAAGTTGTGCATATACTTTGTGGACCAACAAAGAATGATTGTTATGCATATGGAGAGAAGAACATTTGTTGGTTAAGAGTTTTTGGAGAGCTCAATGAGCCTACCTGTGTTTTGACACCATTCTATAATGAAGTTGATGATCCTTTGGGTGAGCACAATTCTGTCCTACCTTCAAAACTTGAAGGAGATGTCATGGAGGTATCCAATTTGGAGTTGTATGTTCACGGGGATGTTGAGTTTCAACTAGACTATAGTCCAAGACATGGAAATGAGCATGAGAGCATAAAATTTTCAGACCCAATCTATTAGTTTTCAGCTCACTCCTTGATGGTTGATGGTTGTTCTATATTGCTGATCATGGAGTTTTTAGACTGCACATTGATGTTTGCAGTTGTTTGGATGGATTGGTGTGAATGGGATTGTCACTATTGTTGCAAAGACGGTTGTCATTGCGCCAAAAGATCGACCTATTAATGCCCGATACAACCACCAAAGTTAATGAATCCATAGGAGGCAATTAAGCCATGTCACAAACCCAAGCACTGCACTGCACAGCACAAGGAGACCAAGGGCGCACACCTTGCAACATTCCCCCTCACACAAGCGAGGGGTTCGAACCCATGACCTATGCTCTAATACCAATTGTTGCAAAGACGATTGTCGTTGCACCAAAAGATCGACCTGTTACTGCCCGATACAACTGCCAAAGTTAATGAATCCATGAGGGTCAGTTAAGCCATGTCACAAACCCAAGCACTGCACAGCACAAGGAGACAAAGGGTGCACACCTTGCAACAATAGCGTTGGGAGGTTGCATGATGATGAGATCCTCTCATCTTACGACAGCAGAAGCATTCTTGGCATGATCATAGGTCCAATTTTCATTTTTCACAGTGCTGTTCTGATTTGCACCAGCAGCCTAGAGCGGATTTGCATGTTTGGTGATGCACATATGATGGACACTTTTCACATCCATATGAGACAATTCAGGTCTAGAAGGATAGTTTGTTGTGGTGGCATGATGAGAGACACTTATCTATTCATTTTCAGTTGGTGTGATGGTGTAATAATTTAGGATCCAAGTATTGGTGTGATTGGTACCATACTTCACAAGGATCGTGGCGAATTGCTTCACAACATTTGGATGAGTGATATTTGTATCAAAGTGGAGCAGCAGAAGGCTTGGTGTAGGTGGTTGTGTTTCAGAGAGCATTATTATGATATCACCTATCACATATTGATAGACATAATATCTTTCAAGGCCTTAGATAGATATGATGCTTTGTCTTTGGTAGACTTGGCATTTGAGGATAGAGGAGCCTTCGGAGTGAAGGGATTGATGCAGGATATGTACATGACACTTGAGGTTGAGGAATTGGTATTCTTGTTCCTACAACTATACAGACAGATTGCATTAAGGAGTGGTGCAAGGAAGCTGAAGCTTCATTTCTATGGCCCTTTCAAGATTGAGAGTGGAGTTGGAGAGGATGCTTATGAGTCGAAGTTACCTAAGGGTAGCTGGATTCATAATATATTTCATGTATCTTGCCTCAAGAGTACAAGTGAACAGCATATCAAATTTTCTTCCGAGCTTCCTCCTTTGGATGCAAAAGGGAAGTTGCTACTTGTACCTAACAGTACTCTTGATGATGGGAGATTGCCAGCCTTGAGGAGCAAAATTTCAAAGTTTGAAGGATGAAGCAGATTTGAGTTTGAGTGTGTATGGACGGTATTGTTTCATTTCTGGCCACCAGAACTCACTTTGCATACTATTCTTCATATTCACTATGGGAGGAATAGCCACAAGTTGAGGAGCAAGGTGATCATGGAGTACTCGACTAGTTGGAGAGACTTGCCACTTGAGGATGTTTTGCAGTATCCAAGCTTGCAATTGCTTGTGGGCAAGCAATTCCAGGAAGGGAGGATTGTAATGTCCCCTTTTTCTTGCCCTAAATCCACCCTATTTTAGTAATGTTTTTAAACACTAGTATATATATTATATAATATTAATATATAAATAATATAATTAAAAACATAAATAAATAAATAATAAAATAAGAATAAGAATACTTTATTTGGGTTGGCCAAGATTGGAGGAGAAAAAAAAGCAAATAAAATAAATATTTAGCCTTGAGGAGGTCAGCCAGATTTGGAGGGGAAAGATGGCTATAAATATAAGAGCATTTGAGGTCATTTGGGTATCGATTCATATCATATTTTCATTTGGAGATTCTTCTCTTTGACTGCAACTTTGGTTGGGCTTTATTTCAAGGATGAAAACCACAGTAGCGGGATACATCCTTGCCCCTCCCCGGGCACGCGTATCCCCGTATCCAATACGGATACGAGTACGACACACCGTAGATACACGTTGGATACCGTACCCACATGTGCCCAAAAAATCTTGATTTTTGAGTCGTGCCAAATACTTTGTGATTTAATTTTCAAAATATCTGACATGAATCTTCCTAAACTTAATCTTAAAAAACTTCATATTGTGCAAAAAAAAAAATTGTTTTCTATAAACAAAACCTACACCAAATCTCCTCTAATAACTTAGAAAATATACGTGTATGTTTTTTTTATGAATGTTGTATCCAGTCGTATCCATATTGGGGGTCTTAAAAAATGGCCATATCCGTGTCCGATACCGTATCCATATCCGTGTCCATGCAACTTTGACAAAAACCCTTGTGAATACAGTGAGTTGGACGAAAACCTAGCTCATCTTATGGAGGACTCATAACAGAGTTCTAATTACACTTCATTTGAGGCATTTGGAGGTTTGGAGCATCATTGCATAATCAGATTTGCAGATCAGATTTGGAGCAGCATTGTTGTGGCATTTTGTGTGCATATTGCATTAGGGGTTTTGCCCTAATTTGGAGCATCACTTTGGAGCAGACTTGAGCGCCCATTTTTGGAGGGTGATTTTGCATTTTTGGAGCAGCAAACCCTAAGCGCTTGCCAAGGAAGGATTCACCCATCTAGGGTTTGATGTTTGAAGACTAATTTGCATATTTGTGGTACGTACAATCTGAGTTTTAGATCTGATTTATAGAGCAGAAATCTGAGCGTACATTTGGCATGTCAGAGCCCATGAATTCATTGAAAAATCAGTCCAGAATACTCCATTTTGTAACAGCAAAAGTTACCTACAGAAAATCAGATTTGTATGTGGCATTTGAATGCCCTATCTTGTGTTTTTCATGATGGATTTCATGTTTGATATGAATATCAATTGGCAGCATCATTTGACATGTTTTATTTGTCATGTTTGGGCACTTGTATGTTCGCTGTGATATTTTGTTTTCAGAAAATAAAAAAATCAGAAATCAGAATTAGGGTTTGAGGCTTGAGCAGAAATAAAAAACAGAATTTTAGGGAAGATCCCATTGGGGATATTTCAGTGTGCCAGCTCCAAAAGTGCACCAAACATGGTTAAGACTACATGAAAATTTGACCAACAAAAGAGGCACACATATAAAGATGGCAAGTCAACTCCAAAAGCACACCAAACAAGGCAAACCATTTAGTGAAGCAAGAAAAAAGGGCAAATCTTCAAGTAAACTCTGCCAAGAGGTAAAGAAAAGGTATAATGACAAAGTAGTACACAATATATGTAGCTATGCACTCAAAATCTCTAACAAGCATGGCAAACACCTTCACAATCAGCACCAAACATTAAAGTGAAGGGTTTTAACTTTAAAAGGCGTGCTTTTGATGAGCAATTACTATAGAAAACTCCTCCATTCAGAAATAAAGTGTCAAGTCAATGAACAGAACCTAAATATAGTGTGACTTATTTTTACACCATTTTTGGCTTGTTTCAAAGGATATGGATGAGGTTGCTTTAAAACACAACACTAAAGCAATTATTTTATTATTATTTGCACACTAAAGGCTGCTGCTGAAGAGCCCATAAATACATATCAAAAACACATTGTACAAAATGATAGTTGAAGAGTAGACTTGCGTTGCAGAAGTTGTCATTCGAAAGTGGAAGTCAACTAATGTTTTGTGTAATGAATGAATGTATGTAAGTTGATGTAAAGCCTATGCTGCAAAAGCTTATGTGTAAATCATTGACCTTGTGTTTGTAATTCCATCAAGTCAATTGAATTGAATAGCTTTGTCAAACTTCATGTTGAAGCTCAATGTCCATCGAAGAAATAACTTTGTGTGTCCCTTCAGCGATTGATTTCATGGAATCATCTGATGTTTATTTATTAGAATAATTTTATGTGCCAATGCTAATGTATTGGCCTCTGATTTAGCCAATAGCTAGTATCCATTGGTGTTATTCAATTTAAACTTTGTTTGCAGCTAATTATCAGTCTGTAATTTAACTGGTACGAAATTGTGTTTGTCTGTGCTTGGGTGGTTAGTTTTCCTTTAAATCTGAAAATCTTACTGTAAGCCTTGATTGTTGCCAATCTGGTGCTTGCACCCGAGAAAAAAACATAATCATTTTACAATTTACATTTGATTCAAAATCCCCCATGAAATCTTATACAATATGCATTGTAGTAAATTCCATTAGTTTTAGGTTTAGTTAGAACTCAGACAGCTTCATAATTTTATGACAGTTCTACTGTATACACTGTTCCAGTTTGAGCTGTCTCACAACAAACAAATTAAAACATTAACAAGGTGCAGGTCTCTTTAGAAGTATTGAGGCATTTTTAAATTTTTACAGGTAGAAGACACTGGGTGTTTCTTGTATAAACCTGTCACCTTTGTCAGTACTTTCCTGATGAATAATTATTGAATTTAGAATAGAATGGGGCCCATTGTAGATGCTCTGTTTTGAACTATCAAATGAAAGACGCTACAAGAACTGAAGGGTAAAAACATGACTAGACATCAAAAGATATTGATAGTGTTCAATGCCCCTGTTTATTCTTTTTAAAGGAAGGTTCAACTGCAAACTAAAATCAAACCCACGCTAGAAAAATAAAACCATAGCAGTTTTTGCCCAAAAGTGTGGATCATTACCTTACTAGATTGACAAATCATTTAAGAATCACACAATACGTTTAAAAGAAAACAGAAAAAAAAGTACAACCTCATTTCTTAAAAGGTGTTGTATAACTATGACGGTATATCCCTAGTGCACTTATCAGGTCTTGTTTGGAAAGCAATACAATGTAAAATTAGATCAACTAACAAAAAAATGTTAATACATGCAGAATGGCCCAGTGACAAACAATAAAGTTCTGACATCATGTGAAATGTCCCTGTAAGCGCATGGGGATGCTATCAAACTACGTGAAATAGCTCTGTGGCATATGGGGAAGTTATAAAACTATGTGAAATGGCTCTGTAGCACATGGGGAAGTTACGAAACTATCTTTGTGGGCACAAATGGTTCTGAGTCTCAGATGAATATTATGAATCAAGTAAAGATAAACCAAGTTTCACTAACACTCCCATGCAAGACATTCCAAATTAGTGGCTAAGAGTTTAGTCTCAAGAATGCCAAGTGATGAAGTGCTATATGGCTCTGCAGCACATAGGGAAGTTACGAAACTATCTTTGTGGGCACAAATGGTTCTGAGTCTCAGATAAATATTATAAGTCAAGTAAAGATAAACCAAGTTTCACTAACACTCCCATGCAAGACATTCCAAATTAGTGGCTAAGAGTTTAGTCTCAAGAATGCCAAGTGATGAAGTGCTAATGCTTCAAGTGAAGTTACTTGAAAAGGAAGCCATTTCACTTGCATGCAAATTTTCCAAAGATGAGAATGAGAACTGGGATTTCTGCCATATTCAAGAATATAGGGCATAACGAATATCATAGTCGTGTATCAGAATTATGTGTGCCAAAAAAGATTGCTATAAAATGTAGTTCATTATTCACGTTGTGAAAATAAAATGCACAAACGACGCTTTCCTACACCATTTGCAGAACACATTGTATAGCAGAAACAAATATACAGAAAATAGGAGCACCTTGCTCAACCAAGATAGATTGATACGTAGAGAGGATTAAAGTTTTAAACCCCTCTTGCATTCAGGCACACAACAACAAAAGAAAAGAAAAAAGTCCTCAACCACATATAACGCTAAAAACAAGCAAACGCAAATGAATTTTGGTCTAAATACATACTGGGTAACAAGGAGCACATCAATTGTTGATGGATCGATCTCATCAAAATACGGTAGAGCCGCCATACCAGAGTATGCAGGATGGATTCCGCAGTCGAACTCCACGGACATAATACATAAAAAGGTACCATCAGTTCCATTAAAAAAAAATATGAACAAAATCTCATCCCAACGATAGTTCTAACATATTAAATTCCATTAAAAGCTTTTCATCGGGTACAAAGATTCCCTTCACTCTGAAAAAGATGTAAAATCCTACTAACGGTGCAAATGCAGTATAACCCTCTTCTTTCAAAAGCAATTAAAAACATTTCCCCCAAAAGCGTTTAAACCCACTACTTTCAGGCTGTGTGCTCAAGTAATTCTCAATAACGCCGCAGGTTTATTCAAGCCAGCTTCCCTTAATAAGGAAATCCACTTGAGACCTACTATATTATATAAAAGACAGTGTCACAAAAAACACACTAGGCAATTATTGCTGAACATTAACAGAACAGGCACAGCATGTAAGTTGGGAAATGACAATAAGCAGCAAACATTAATGAAATACAAAAGCGAGAAAAAAGTGCGCGAAAAAAGAAATGAGTTTACCAGAACAGTCTTATTCTTGTAGGTCATGTAAACACAGGAACGACCCACTTCATTGCCAGCCCCCAGAGGAGTGATGATCAACTGATCTCCCTCCCTGGCCAGCATCGATTCCTTCCGTTTCAATGTACTCATGGCTGCTCCTCCACAACTAAAGCCTTCACAATGTTTTTTGGTATGTAATGTATACGTGCTGTTATTGGCAAACTGTCCAAGATGAAATGCTCCTATCTCTTGCTACTCAAATAGAAAGGGAAAAACTTAAAGAAACAACAGCGCTGCTGCCAGAAAATTTAAAGTGTAATGAGGAAGGAAAAAACACATCCTGAAAAGAGAGAGTCAAAAAGCCAGGGGCAAAATATCAGCTGGCAGGATAGTTCAGTTTGAATGCGTGTTTTCTTTGCTTCTTATTATTCACAGGGTAATGCGTTTAGGAGCCCGGGTTTTATAATCCTGCCTACATTTTTAGGGGAAGTGGATTTTATTATTCACAATTTATCTTAAAGTACCTATGTTACTTTCCACCTCATGGCTCAAAATCTTATAAGAAAGAGAAATTAGACAAAGACATTCAAATGAACTTTGGAAATAGAAGGTATATATGAGCATATGGTATGAGGGGAGAAATTATTTTAATAGGAGACTTTAATAAACTAGTTTATTTATCTTATTATATAATTTATATTTATCTTAATAATATTATTAAGTGCATGTATAATTGATCTTTTTATATTTTTTTTTTCAAAATCTCTATAGTTAATAGAGCACGAATTAGTACACAATATAACTAACCCTTGCCTTTGCCCACTACGAATCTATGACCTTGAGGAATGCAAACCCAAGCCCCAACCAACTATGTTACAAGTGGTGGCTTATTCTTATATGATTGTTATCCTAATTGAAGCCTAATTGTTATTGAACCCAAACCCAAAGCATAATTGAACTTTTACAAACCCAAATTGTAATGCTTTAAACATTTACAAATCTAATTGTACCTCAAACCATATAAGTAAACTTAAAATTAATGGAGAATGTGGTATATTATATCTTAGGTAAACTTAAAATAGAATATGAATGATTTTTTTTATTTTTTAAATGTTTTCAAATTTAAGATATTTCATTTTTATTTAATTTTCTAATTTTAAATACATTAATTCATATTTTAAAAAAAAAAAAACAAAATGTTGTTAAATTTTGTAGTTTTATTTCCATCTTTATTACTATAAAAACATTTTACAAATACATCAAATACTATTTTTCTTTTATAAAGATTTTCAATATTTTAATTTTAATTATATTAATTTAGAGTTCTTTCAATATTTTAATTTTAATTATATTAATTTAGATTTTCAATATTTTAATTTTAATTATATTAATTCTAGAGGAGTGGATCGACAAGTTTATGTGCCCATTTGACCAATTATGTCATAAAGCTACTTTTATATGCGGATGATCGGTCTTAATGGCAAAAACACACAAGATTTGAAGGAACACTTAAAAGCGCTAGAGCTCTTTTGTCATCAGGTGGGGATGCAAGTGAACACTACCAAAACTAAGGTCATGATCTTTACCTTGAAGAGAAAGAAGGTTCATAGGGAATTTGTTTTTGAAGGCAGCCCCTTGCAGGTGGTCAATGAATATAAGTATCTTGGCCTTGATTTCCACAACAAACTCAGCTGGGAAACGTGTAGAGCAAAGAGGATACAAGGGGGATGGAAAGCTTTACACTCATTGCAAAATAGATGCAGAAGGGCCGAGTTATGGGATTGGAAGACAAAGAAAACTCTTTTTGGGCTTTTAGTTGTTCTAGTGGTACTATATGGTTGTGAAGTTTGGGGTAGCAACACCTCAGCAAAAAAGTGGAGACAGATAGAGAGATTACAAAAATATTTAATCACACAGAGTCTCAGGATTAAATCTACTGTCCCTTACGAGATTGTTCTAGCTAAGGCCGGGGCTTTCCCTGTTGAAGCGTCTGCTATGTCTCGGTTGCTAAGCTATCTAAGAAGACTAGATAACATGGAGACTCATCGCTGGCCAAAAATGGCAGCAAATGAAAAATTAGATAGAAGAAAGAGCACGTGGATGAAACAGAATATCAAATGGATGAGCAAGTGGGGTATTAGCATAAGTGAGTGTCCAAATGCCAATAGGGAAATAAAAAGGTATGTGCAAGGAAAGTTCAAAGAAAGCATGTGGAAAGGGCCACTTGGGAGGAAGAAAGAATACTATGTCAAACATTTTAACCCTACACATGACCACACACAAAAGACCTACATCGGAATGGAAATAAAATGGAAAGTGAAAATGTTGATAGCTCAGATTAGAACAAGTTCGCACCAGCTTAGATGTGAGACCGGAAGGTGGATGATACCTAAAGAGGAGTGGGCAGACAGAAGGTGTAGATATTGCACTCAAGGAGTGGTTGAGACAGAATGGCACTACATCAGGGAATGTTCAGCTTACAAGGACATTCGGATCAATTATACTGAGACATTAAAAGGGAACAATTTGGGTGATCTGTTTGAAGAAGAGAAGATAATAGGGTTTGCAGATTTTCTGATCAAGATACACAGCAGAAGATCCAAGATGCAGAAAGAAAAAGAAACATAGGTTTTTTGCATTTTCTGGGGTTCACGTTCTTCGCTTGCTATCTGGGTCCCATAGGGCTGCTTGGCTCGTGGACACGATTAAAAACATTCATTCATTCATTCATTTCATACTTAATTTTCTAAATTTTAGAAACTTATTTTTTATGTCTTACTTTTATATGTTTCTTTTATACTTAATTTTCTAAATTTTAAAGACTCTAACTTTTCACTTGTTAAAATTTTGGTTTTGATTTTTATAAATATTAGAAACTCTATTTTACTTTTTAATAATTTTAGAAATTCTAGTTATTTCACTTATTACAATTTTATTTTATATCAACTATGATTTTGATTCCTATAATATCATAAATAATATTTCAATCTTTAGTTAGATTTGTGAGTTATAATTAAAATGAATGCAAATCATGTTTACAAATATTAAAAAATATATTTTTAATTATTGACTAATAGAATGTCAATATAACTTTATAATTTCAATATAACTATTCTAATTCAAATATAATTTTATATGATATAATGTTGGTGTGCTAAAAGAAAATTTTATCATGTATTCGAAAACATTGAACTCTTGGAAATAGAGGATTTGGAGACATATTAACTATTTGACAAAATGTTGCATGTAATGTGCAACTACAATAGAGGCATGTGAATTGTTTGATATAATATCTCATATATATAATGTGTTGGTATGGACTGTGTGAGGGGGAAAACCTCAGAGCATGAACAAGATAAATGCAATGAAATAGAAACTAATCTAAATCAAAAACAATAAATCTAGATCTATTCCTTCGCTCATGAAATGAAGCTTTCTAAGCTATTGAAAACACACAGTGAAATCCTATTATTATCAAAATGAATTCAAAAAAAAAGGTTACCATCCCATGTCGGAGTGTATTCTTAAGATGTCGAGTTGTTCATATATCACTGTGAAGCCTCCATTGTTGTGTACAAGAAGCTTTGATGCGATGCTTGTGTTGATCGAAGAAATGTGTTGAAGCATTGTCAATATTGGTTATGATCTCAGCAGTACTTCGTTGTGCAAGATAGATTGATTCTTCAATCCTTTTTTGTGAGGAAAGAGGGTTGTTATATACAAATTGGGATTTGAAATGGACGATCAAGAATAAACAATGTTGAATCAAGATTGGCGGTTGAAAGTTGTTAAGAGGATTTAGATAGGCATAATATGTGCAAATAGATTACGTAATTAGTGTGATTAAGGAATAGATTGATCAGTCAGGAATATAGATTAAGTAATTGGTGGGATTGAAGAATAGATTGATTTGTTAGGAAATAGATTGAGCAATCAGTGATTCGTAATTTGCTCAATCAAGAAAGTGGTTGAGAATGATTAATTAATTGATTTAATTCATTCATTCATTTTGAAGTTGAACGTGCAAATCAAGTTTGACTTTTGCAAACAAAGTTGCATTAATTTGATTTAATTTTTGATGATAATTTGAATAGTTTATTCGAATTATTCAAATTTGGAGGGAAAGTGGGTTAATTAAATTATTATGATTTAGTAATTCAATCGACTTAGGGGAATAAAGTGATTTAGCGACGTAATTAAATAATTGGTGTTATTTAACTAATCAAGATGAAATAAAGTTAGATTAGGACTTTATTAAATAAATAAAATTTATTTAATTGGTTGAAATGATGAAATGTGAATTAATTAAATAATGTTGTATTATTCAATTAATAGCAGAAATAGGATTTTAGGAATTTATTTAATTAGTCAAAAATGATGAAAAAGTGAATTAATTAAATGATGTCGTAATATTTTTAATTAATAGAGGAATTTAGGGTTTTTGATGCAATTGATGTAAAATGCAGTGATATTTGATAATAATGATGTCGATGATGTGAAGATGTCATTTAGGGTGTGTGATAGGTGTTAGGTCAATTTTACATGTCTACATTTTGCCCCTCTTTGATACAAAGTATAGGTTGCTTTGTTTCAAAGATTTGATGTTAAGATCAAGATTTTGAAAAAAAAATGTCCCACTATGCCCCGGCGGTCAATGGAATGATGGTAGGACTCAATGCTGCCCCCTCGAGAGCTTGGCCAAAAATTTTGATTTTGAGGTCAAGCTCGTGACACTGTTCTATTTCAATTCCATTATGTAGAGGACGAAAAATTAAGTCTATAGGTCCCTCGTTGCTCATTCAAATGTTCTTGGGAGCTCCTAATTTTAACCTAGGAAGGTTCCCTAAGTAAAAATTAGGGTTTTTGAGGGTTAAAATAGGTAATTAAGGTTCTAATTACCTCATTTGCACTTTGAGCCTATAGATAATTCTTGCCTCTGGATTTCTCATTTTGTCAATTGTAGAGGAGTTATGGTGTTGATTTGGGGAGCCCCACATTGTCCAGACACGATTCAAGAGTATGGACCGCCCGCAGGCTTCGGTGCCTTGGTTGTACCCTCTTGGTTCTCATTTTTGTCTTTCCATGTTTTTGTAATTAATGCATGAAGTCAAACTAGTCAATAGCGTAGGTTTTAGGGTTTTAGCACTTTTGCCATTTTGATATACTTTTGTGCACTTGAATTCATTTTGCTCCTTTGACCTACTTTTTTGCTTTTGCAACTCGCTTTTGCCTTGAATTTGTGCTTTGTTTGCTCTTCCTCGTTTTATGTGCTTTTGAGTAATATTTGCGCTTTTGATTTTGGCGCACTTGATATTCCTCATTGCTTCTACCAAAAAGTTCCTTGCATTTGCCTATTTTCTTCGCTTTTGACTTTTTGGAACCCTAAATTAGATTATTCATTATTTTCATATCGTTTTATGTGTTCAAAGTGAATCCCTGACATTGCGGGTTGAATGATTACAGGTGGTCCTTAAGCCACTGCACTTGAGGGAGCGACGATCCCGAGATCTATTCGATTTGATTGCAGGCTTCAATGTTTTGGAGCGAGATTTTCTAGATGTGGTCAGGCTACGTCATATTTGTCACATGCCTCCCATCTGATGTCACACTGCGATGATGACTGCACTCGTGGAGCGATGGAATTTAGAGACTTCTTCATTCCATTTACCTACAAGGGAGGACACCATTACCCTCGAGGATGTGTGGAGGATCCTCTGCATACCCATCCATGGTGACCTTGTTACTTATCATGTTTGACAGGGTACCCATGCTATGCAACATGTACTTAGTGTCAGATGCTTGGAGGTTTGATAATCTAAGATACATTTATCCAATTTTGTTGGTAGTGTCGATTCTATTTCCCTTGTTCTTTGTGGTTTGGTTTTGAGGTTGGTTGTTCCTGATAGGAGAGGTCATCAGTTCCCTATGGGATGGGGTATATGTATTGAGGAGATGTTTGAGCATGGGACTAGATATGCATGGGGTCCATGTCTCCTCTCCCACCTATATAGAGATATGTGTGAGGTTGCATATCGAGGTAGGAAATCTATTTCCACTGGTGTTTCTCTTTTGCATGTATGGGCCTAGGAGCACATTGCAGTCACGCAGCCCGATGGTATACAAGATCATACTGTTGGTGATTCGTACTCTTATCATTATGGATATTTTCTACATTATACCTTGTTTGGGGAGCTTTCGTACTGGTGTCATGTATTCGATGACATGCCAGGTTTTGTATGGAGACCATATATGGATTGTGAGGCTTGGCCTGAGGATCAAAAATAACTAGTATATTGTAGATAGACTAGATGGTTGATTGGTCACTCTCACTCTCTTTTGGAGAGGTATCTTCCCAACAGGGTATGCAGGCAATTTGGAGGGAGACAAGGTCACTTTCTAGACACCTATGAGGCTTGGTTTGGTTGGACCACCAAAGAGGTCTAAGTATGGGGTCTACAGGTTGATCGAGATGCTACTATTGTTGTGTTTAGAGCTCTTGCCCCAATCAAATGGGGTTGGCCAGTGGGTTTAGCAGATTCCGGTACCATTCCCGATTTTGATCAATGGTGGTCGTGACATGTTCTTGTGAGATTTATAGATCCTAGCGATGATCTCGCAATAGGAAAAGTAGGCATTACAGGTTAGAAAAGAGAGAGATAATGTCTTGACAGTCTAGCCAAGCAACTTGGTAGGCCCCAATAGGATGGGGCACAAGGTGGTCAAGGTGATCAAATGCCTCAGGTTCAGGGACACGTTCTAGGTCCCCCTCCACCACCTGGGGATGGAGGTGCACAGTTAGATGTAGAGATAGGGCGATGACAAGTCATAGAGGCACAAATTTCCATATTGATAGCAGAGCAAGATGGCTTCAGAGTTGAGCGAGATACAATGATTGGGCATCGTCTCGTTGTCGAGATACAGTTACAGGCCATTACCACAAAGAGGGATAGTCTAAGGATTGAGTGTGATAGTCTTAGCGTTGAGCGGGATCAGACTTTGTATGATGCTTTTGTTCCTCATGCACAGTGACGACCGAGATTCAGAGAGCCTAGTGTTGCAAGTGGTGGTACTGAGTCAGGTGGTCATTATGTCTTACAATCAAATCCAGATGGTGATCTGCAGCCTAGTCTATAGAGTCCTCCCTTTTTTCTATTGGGCAATGTTATATTTGTACTTGATCTTTATGATGTTTATTGCTCAAAGACTTCATATTGTAGACATGATTTTTTAAATACATTCATTAGTCCAATCGAGGCCTCACATATATGTATTATTTTGTATTATCCTATCACACTTGTTTCATTGATGATGATGTACTATGGCATTCTCCTTTTTTTATGATGATATATATGAGATATACCTTCTTTGATTCGGCTCATTTATATGTTTATGTGATGATCATGGATAACTATGTATGATGATGTATGTTTATATATGTTTTTGTACTTTTTCTAATGTATGCATATGATGTGGATGGATGGATCATATTTTATATCATATGATGTTTTATTATGGATTATCAATTTATCATTTCGATATATGATGTTTATATGATGTTGATATGATGTTGATATATGATGGATGCATGATGTTTTCATTATTTTATTATCATCATGATATGTATTGACGACATTGTGGATGTAGGATGGATATGGTACTAATGATATTGTGATGCAGGATGGATGTTAGTTTAGAAGAAATATTTGATGATGGATAGAAATTTGATGTTGTTGGTTATTGATGTGTTGCTTTTGCTTTGCTTGGAGACTTTGCATTTTGAACAATCATGTTTGATGTAGCAAACAGATACGATGCACCAGGGTATTAATGACCAAGGTGACTTTGTATCCATTGCGTGGACTTTGACTCGACATACAAAGAGTATTCTTGTTCATACTAGACATAAGGAAACTTTGTTTAAAGTATATGGTTGGGTTGTGTTAAAACTTTTCAAACCAGTCACACAAAGAGGTATAGAATACTTAACATGCAACTGCTTCACGAATTATTTCAACACAACTTCCATACACTCAATAAAGCAAGTATTTTCCATGGTAGTATTACAAAAATATATTACAAACAACAAATTGAAATGATGCTCAATTTACCCCTTTCCTTCTTCTCTAAATGCTTATGGACATCCTCAAGAGATCCTAGGAATGAGTCAATAAAATAAATCATAAAAAATAATACTATAAAAAGATAAAAACAAAGTTGCAGTATCACTTGCCATATATGTTTTAAGGTTTTAGGCTATTATCCGTTGTTGATTATGTCTATCGTAGGAACGGATCCATTAAGGCATATCTCAGGATGTTGTTGGTGAATTTGTCAAAAGATAGGTAGGTAGTACTTTGACATTGTTTCTGTTTGTTTTGCGATTAAATCTTTGTGATTTTTTTGCTTGAAAGTTCTAACTGTTGATGTTTGTTTTGTTTGTTTGTTTGTTTTTTCAAAGGGTGATTGTGATGATTTGTTTATTATGGGTGAAAATTTTATTGCCGATTTTGATGATGGAGTTAGGATATTTTTTATTTTTTTAGTTTTATGATGTTTTTGTTGATTTCAGGGGACTAACCTAGGGCCTCGGGGGCTCATCAAAGATAAGCCTTGCCTACATTGTACATGCAGAGGCTCGTAGTTTTACTCGGTTTGAATGTTTTTGCTTTTTTCTATTTTGTGAATGTTTTTGGATTTTGTATTTTTTGACTAAGTTAAAATAAAGCATGATAAAAACCGAAGTGGAATGACCTAGAGTCTCGGGGGTTGTTAAGCCTTGCCTATGTTGTACATGCAGATACCATGTAGTTTGACTAGTTGACTCAAAGCATAAACCTATTTTTGGGATTTCAAGCAACATTGATAACTTGGATTGATATTCCACTTCTATTTCTAGAGGCTATGATGTGGGAAATCTACTTGAACTAGCTGTGAGTTTCAAGCAAATGTTGATATCTTAGAATATTTGAGTGAAGGAATAATCCAACAATGTTGTTTTGTTTTTTATGTTTTTCAAATGTTTTTTTTATTTTTGTTGTTTTTCAAATGTTTTTGATTTTTGTTGTCTTCAAATGTTTTTGGGGTGATCCCACAATAGTGGTTTTCATACTTTGGCCAACCTGACACTAAAATATTTTTTCTAACTAAATCTTCACTTTCTGTGCACCTATAGTGGCTATACCAAGGACTTGAAGATGATGCAAACTAGTCATGATATTTCTATAGATTCTAAATATATTTTTTCAAAAATTAGAATCGTGATTGCACCTCTTTTTCCATCTCCCTCAAAAAAACAAGTTTTTTCATAAAACAACATTTTTAAGGAGTGATGTTCACCTATAATGCATAATTTTTTCCATGAAGGATAAAATTCTAATTCTTTCAAATTTAGATTTGTAACTCTGATATCTAGTGCTTCCTAATTTGGTTAGATATAGTGGTTGAATATTTTTTCTTAATCAAGTTTCAAGAAATAAACCAATTACAATTCAAACATATGTAGGAACTGCGGTAATGCATAACTTTTTTGTATGTATCTAAATTCATTTTTTTTGGTCGGATTGAGGACTTCAATATTTCGTCCACTCATATTTTTCAAAAAAAAAATTGATAATCTTCTATTTTTCCACATGTGCAGGACAAAGAGCTTCATTTTCAGTGAAAAACCTATGTTTAATAAAACTAAAAACAAATAGATAATAAAACCATAACATATTAAAATTATAGTCGTTGGATAGCTCATTCCGAGGACTGCCTAATTCCAATTGGGTTTGTGAATTCTCCTCCATTTTCATCCTCAACTCAAGCTTTGAAGGACAAAAATTTTGGTTTTTTTTGTGCCAGAGAGCAAGGAGGTGGGGAAAGGGGGTCTCTTTTTAAACCAAGGTGGAGCCTGAGTAGGAAACTCTGTGGGTTTGAGCCGAACCTGTCTATTCAACCCCTTTCAAAAGGGTTTCTTTGGCCATTTTTTTTGGCAAAACAAATTCACTTTGCATTTAACTGGGTTTGTAATAAACCAGTGGTTCATTTGAACCCCAAAACAATTTCTAGAATTTGTATGGGGGTCATTTTTTGCCACTTTTCCTTTCCTCACTAAATTGTAAACCAATTTCTTGTGGGTTTAATCTTTTTTGTTGTTTTTATTTTTGTTTTTTTTCAAATGTTTTTAATTTTTGGTGTTTTTCAATCGTGATGGGATACACAAGGATTTAATCCACAACCATCTTTGGGAAGTTGTCCCCAGTTCGAGACAAGACTACTTTCCTTAATCAATAACAAGCCATGGTTGGATACATGTTTTATTATGGAATGAAATGGGTGAATGTTTTGATAATATTGATAGATAACGATGTGGGTCTTATTCAACATAGCACCTATTTGCCATGTTTTCACTATGGTACCTATTTTAAAAGTGCCACAAAAGTGGTTTTCACTTACAAAAAGTTTTATTTCTCTTTACTATTTTTCTTGCTTTTTGATTTTTTGTATTTTCTATCTTTTCCATTTTTGGGGGTTTTTACCCTTTTTCCTAGGGTATTCTGACGTGTTTCATGTGTAGAACTTCTTGGGGTGGTTGTTGTTCAGTGGTTCACCTAAGGGTTCTCCTTTAGGAGTAGCCAATTGATAAGTCTTAGAACCATAGCTTGTTGTGATGACAAATGGGCCTAACCAGTTGGGTTCAAATTTTCCTTTGATGTCCCGATTCGGTTATATCTTCTGATTCTCCTTGAGGACCAAGTCACCAACTTGAAAGTTTATCTCTGTAATTTTCTTATCATAGCTTCATTTGAGCTGATTTTGATAAACCTGAAGATGGTTTAACGTGCTCAAATGCCTTTCATCTAGGAGCTCCAATCCATTTAACCTAGATACTTGATATTATTCATTGCTAGCTATGCCTTTTAATGAGATTTGCAATGAGGGGATTTCAACCTCGATAGGTAAGATAGCCTATGATTCGTAGACCAAGGAAAATGGTGTGGCACCTGTAGGTGTTTAGATGTTGGTTCAATAAGCCAATAGGGCTGGGTTTAGCTACAAATTCTAATCACGTCCAGCTTCATTAACAGTCATTTTTAGTATTTTCAGTATGGTTTTATTGGGTGCGCTAGCCTGACTATTTCCTTGAGGATAGTAGGGCATGGAAAATCTATGTTGGATAGAGAATTTTGAATGAAGTTCTTGGATGTCCTAATTTTTGAATGGGGTTCCATTGTCTGTTATTATCATTTGGGGAATTCCATACCTACAAATCAGATAATTCAGAATGAATTTTGATATCTATTTTCCAATGATGTAGGTCAACGGGATTTCCTCTATCCATTTAATGAAATACTTTATTGTCGTGATAATAAACTTGTGCCCATTACATGAAGCAAGCAAAATATTACCTATCAGGTCTAATCCCCATTACGAGAAAGGCTATGGTGTTGTGATGGGTCTCAACTCCTGTTTTGGTGCATGAAAAAAATCACTATGCTACTAGCATTGACAACATTTTCTAGAATACTAAATGCATTCCTATTCCATGGAGGGCCAATAATACCCTGCTCTGAGCAGTTTTTGGACTAGGTTAGGTCTGCTAGAGTGGGACCCACAAACACCTTCATGTACCTCTTGTAAGGTTGTTTGTGCTTCTTTTGTGTTAAGAAACAAGAGTAACATTCCATCTAGACTACGATGGCATAGGGTATTTCCTAGGATTGTAAAGCGAGAAGTTCTACGGGTGAAGGTTTTCTTTTGAGTGGTCGTTAAGTCAAGTGGTATGATACCGTGTTGGTTGTAGTCAAATGTATCTTGGAACCATGGGGAGTTAGGACCAACAACACATACCAGTTCTGATTCTAGGATGTTGAATGCAGGTACAAATATTTATTCCATCGGGAACTCGTAATTAGGAACATTCAATGGAATATCAAGAAGTGAGCCTATTGTTTCCATTGCATCGACAACTCTATTGTTGATCCAAGGATTTTTTTTAAAGGTTATGGTAACAAAATATTCCTTGAAGCTATCCACCATCCTTTTATATGGCATCAACTTGTTGTCTTTTTTCTAGTATTCATTGTTCACCTATCTGATCACTAGCTGAGAGTCTCTAAAGACATGTAGCTCTTGTATTCTCCAGTCAATAGCCATTTTGAGCCCTATTATTAAAGCTTCATACTCTGAGATATTGTTCATGCATGGGAAAGTGATCCTATATGCCTTGGGTATACTATCTCCTTGTGGTGTGAGAAATAGAATACCTGCTCCAGAGCCATGTTGAGTGTGGGACCCATAAAAGTATAGAGTCCAATGGCCTATTTGTTATGTCATCAAGATACTTTCATTTGGAAAGTCCATTGTGAGAGGCTTGTGATCATCTATGGGTGCTTTGACCAACTAGTCTGCTATGATTTGTCCCTCAATGGCTCTTCTATCCACATAATCTATATCAAACTCACTTAGGATCATCACCCATTTGGCAATTCGGCATGTTAGGGTTGCTTTTGCTAGTAGGTACTTTAGTGGGTCTACTTTTGAAATCAACTTTACCTTCCTATTTAAGATGTAGTGTCTCAGCTTTTGTGTCACAAATACGACTGAGAGACATGCTCTTTCTATGGGTGATTAGTTCAACTCATAGCCCACCAGTGTTCAACTAATGTAGTAGACCACTCTTTCTTTATTATCATCGTCTAGGTAGGCTAGGAGAGCTCCCAACGCTACTTGTGTGGTAGACAAGTAGAGTATTGTTTCCTCATCTAAAATAGGTGGCATAAGTATAGGAGGAGTAAGTAGCTACTCCTTGACTTGTTGGAATGCTTGGTCACATCTCCTATCCCACTTGAAGGTGATGTCCTTATGTAGGAGATGAGTGAAAGGGTGACATTTTCCTACCAATTGTGCGATAAATCACTTGATGGATTGCAACTTTCCTTGTAAACTCCTCAATTGTTTTAATGTCTTTGGTGGAAGCATCTCTAGTATAGCTTTTACTTTTGCAAGATCCACTTCAATGCCCCTTCTTGACACTATGCACCCTAACTGTGTCACCAAAAAATGTATAGTTGACATTTTTACACTCACTTGAGTCTTTTTAATGGACTTTGGCTTGATTTTTCCTGGGTTTAATGTTGTAATGAGGTCAAAACATTCATATTAGGTCCTAAACATTCAAATTATGATGTCTTGTGAAGGTGTTGTGAAGTGTTGTAAAACATTTATACACTTTTCTAAACTCTATTCATTACAATTCACCTAAAAATCACCTTTTCATCACTTATTAAGTCCCATTTTGAAGTGTTGTAAAGTCTTGTAACAAGATTTCATGCTTTTCTAGGCTTAATTTCACTATTTACACCTTTCTTATGCTTTATTTGACCCCTTAATGCACTTTTCAGTCGTTTTCAAGTGTGTTTTTGAGGATATTCCTATTGGACAACTTTTAATGCCCCAAAATTCTTGACACCTACTTAATTTGCTTAAGTGGGACTAAGTCACCAATAGGGGCGACTTAGTCCTTTTTGGCACAAAACTCAAAATAATTTTAAATTTCTAGTGGGAATTTGTCCTCTAACCCTTGAGGTCGGCCTGTGATGTGTTACTTTCAGGAAATTTTAATAAAATCAGGTATAAATAAGGGTTTTTTCCCTCATTTTACATCTCTCCTCCTACACTCTCCTAATTCACAAGCATTCAAGCAAATCAAGCATTATCAAGTCAATTCATTGGAGAACTTCATTGCCTATCTTCGGATTTTGAACATAAAAGGTGTGGTAATTTTATGAAATTTGCATATTATCTATTTATCATACTCTTTTCATTTCATTTCATTGTTTAGTGTTTGATTACCAAAGTGGGGTTTGACCAAGGCACACCCCTATTCTCTAACCCTCAACCATTTTTCCCATTTTGCTTGTGTGTTTGTAGAATTTTGTATGTAGGTTTATCAAGTAATTAGGTGTTGAAAGGTTTTAAACAAGTCTACAAAGTCAATCAAGTCACCACAACCCTAGTTCAAGCTTGGAGAGGCTTTCTACCCCGTTTTCTACAGAATCAAGTGTGGACACCTGTCAGAAAAGAAAGTGCAAACCTAAGGCTATAAGATTTTGTCCCAAATTTCCCAAGATTTGCAAGAGGACTAAGTCACCACTAGTGGCAGATTAGTCTCACTTCCGAGCTTGAAAACTGATTTTGACATTTCTAGATACCCATTTGGCAAATTCTCATTCCGACAAAGTTTCCCGAAATAGTGACTAAGTCACCCAACCTAGCGTAAGTGTCCTAGTCAACATTTTCAGTCAATTTTTTAGGATTCCAAAATCTCCCAACATCAAGCTTCAGATTCTAGGTGCACCTCTTTCATTCTGTTATGTTATTTCATCATTTAGTTGCATTTTTAGGCATTTTTGCATATCACACTGTGTTTTCCAGCACTTAACATTTTATAAGTTTTGCATCATTAGGACATCTTAATTAGGCATAATACATCTCATTTTACATTGAATTTGAGTGTAAAACCTTGCATTTTGGACCCCATCCAATCCCCTTTCTCCTTTTAGGTGAAAAACCCTAAGAGGAGCAAAGCATTGTGAGGGCAACCCAAAATCATCGTTTACACTAACAATTTTCTGGATGTTACTCTGAACACGCACTTCTTAGGGTTGAGTCTCAAATTATATTGTTCAAGCCAATCAAACATAAGATTGGTCAAGTGATCTTTCCTTTTGACTGACTTTGCTACAATGTCATCCATAGTCTTCCATGATTGTGTGTAGCATATTGTGGAAGATGGTCGTCATTTCCCTTTGATATGTTGCTCCTGTGTTATTTAGACCAAATGGCATTACATTCCAGTAGAAGTTCCCCCAAGCACAAGTAAATGTTGTTTTGTGTTGATTGTCTAGAGAGATTTTTATTGGGTTATATCTGGAGAAACCATCCATTAAGGATAGCATCTCATGCCCTAATGTTAGATCCACGATCATGACAATTCTAGAAAGGGGGAAGTCATCCTTTGGGAAGGATTTGTTCAGGTCTCTGAAGTCTATGCAAATCCTTATGCCCCTAGTAGGCTTTTATACTGGTACTAGATTTGATATCCATTCCAAATATTCGATGGGTCTAATGAAACCCACATCTAGTAACTTCTTTAGTTCTACCTTTACCAATAATGCTATTTGCGAATGCATTTTTCTGAGTTTTTGCTTGACAAGATTTTCTCCAAGGGAGACGGCTAAATGATGTACCACTAGTGTTGGATCTAGTCTAGGAATATCTACATAGGTCCATGCAAAGTTTACTTTCCTATTGTTGATGAATGTTGTGAAGTTTTCTTTCTCTTCAGGATCAAGCGATTTCGCATGGTATGTTATCTTTGGGTCTTCTATTGTGCCAACATTTATGGACTCTACTTCTACTAGGAGTGTTGATTTTTATTGATATTTCAATATGGGGAGATTGAACCCTCCATCCTCAAGTGCCTCGAGGAGGTTTTCATCATCAAATGCATCCTTTATTTTCTTCTTTTCTAGATCCGATAGAGCCACATCGTGGTCTTCTCTAGGGGATTGATTTTTTATTTTTATATTTTTTCTTTCTTTTTTGTGACTAGAAGACTCAATCTCTCCACCAAATTATGCATCCTATTTAAGTTCCATGACGAACCCTACTTTGTAATCTTCTGTTGGTATGTTTGTTCAAAGTCCCATGAACTCTATGATTGCCTCATCGTTTTGGAATTGATCTAGAATAGGTGTATGTTGTTGTTGGTCCCAATCTATCAATTGTGGGTAGCAAAGTGGTAGGCTATCATCATTATCCACAAAGTTTACAAAGGTTATCGAAATGGTTAGTATGGCTCCGATATTTTTTTCCCATTGAGTGTCTAGGTCGTCATTACTAGAAGTGGGAGAACCATATCCAGTGATAAAGGAAGGAGAATCCCATTCATATTTTTTAGAGTCCATTCTAGAATAATAATAGACATTAGGAATGGTTTTGATAAACTAGAGAGGGAACCTATCAATGATAAAGTTGTTGAATAATTCTTTGACAGGTAAATCATTGTCCATGATATGGTAGATACCCAGTGCCTTAACGCTAGTAGAAGTTTCTTGTTTCTTAAAAGAGGTTTGTTCAATTTTTTGAGTAACCACGTCTTTTGGCTCATAACCTAGTCCCATATTTTTCTTTCTCTATTCCACTGTGATAGGCTCCCATTGGCCTTGTTTGTGTAGCCCAAGGCCACCTGTTCTTTGATATCACATCTGTTTAGCTAATTGATAACCTCTATTGTTAGGATCAATTAGAATGGGTTGTGGCTTTTCTAGTTCTTTTTGGTCCTCCTTGTAAACCATGGATGAGAAGTCCTCTTTGAATATCTCTTTTTCCTTCATATCTCCCTGCTTGGTGAAAATTGTGGGTTTGGCTATCATTTGCACTATTTGAGCATACTTGATCTCTTTCAAGCCTCCATAGACTTTGGTTGTTGGTGGAAGCATGCCAATGTAGAATGCTTGGTTGAAGTGGTAGTTTCCATTACCCCTGTATAGTACTTGAACCTTGGTTTCGGTTTTCATTTGCTCACTTGATGTGATCTTGGTTGAGGTTTATGGTAGCATGGAAGGCTCAACATATGAGAATGAATGGAAGACTATGTCGTTGCTAGGTATGTGTTGGATTTTATTATACTTCTCCTCCAACTTTGCATAGAAGTGGAATGGTCTGGGATCAACATATAAGGTCACCTCTTTTCCTTTGTGGGGAAACTTTAGGCATAGGTGAAAGGTTGATAGTACCAATTGTAATGTGTGGATCCAAGGGCGTCCTAGGAGGAGGTTATATGGTAGCTCAAATTCAAGTACTTGACATGTAGTTTTTGTGATGGTTGGCCCTATTTTCACTAGTAACCTGACTGTTCCTTCTAAATTCCTCTCAAGGTCATCATAGGCCCTTATAGTAATGCTCTTTCCTTTGTCTATCATGTCGTCAGAATACCCCAACTGTTTGATGAATTTTAAGGTACATATGTTTAGACCCGCACCATTATCTATCAACACTCGCTTGACCATGTTTCTATGAACACCAACCTCTATGTAAAGAGCTTGGTTGTGGAATTTTCTTTGTGGAAGATCCTTCTTGGAAAAGACTAAATGATTGTTGGCCGTGATTTTTCCAACCATGGCTTGGAATTGACTAGGATCAAGCTCATTAGGGACCGATGCTTCCAATGCTTTTTCCAATATCTCCCTATGTGTGGATGATAGTTTTAGTAGTTATAGGATTGAGATTAAGGTTAGAGTCTTCTTCAATTGTTCCATAATGTTGTAGTCATCTGGTGACTTAGTCATTGGTTTAGGAGGGGCTCCCTATATCGTAACTCTCCCTCAACAGGTAGTTACATTACAGTTGTTGTCTCCACCTCATATAGTCACTGCATTTTCCCTATTATCATCAGCTTGTGAGAGGGTTCTTAGAACCGTGTCACCATACATGTAGTTAGCATTTTGGTAACCTTGGTCCTTTCCTTTGTCATTCCTTTTAGCGTGGTTTGGGATTGGGTTTGTGTATATTTGAAGGTCCTCATTTTTGGGGCGATGTTCAACATCCACTTCTCCTTTATCTATCAAGTATTGGATGAGGTGCTTGAGTCTCATGCAATAGTTTGTTGTTTGTCCTTTGATCTTGTGGAATTCGCACAAGTCTTTCTCGTTATACCGTTGCGTTTTGAAGCTAGGCTCCTCATAGTTTGGGTGATCGTTAAGCTTGACAAGGTTTTGTTGTACTAGCTTATGCATGACTATCTCAAGTGACTCTCCTAGTACTGTGAACTACCTCCTTGGTTTATCGTTTGAACTAGAGGGACTGTCTTTTGAGCTATTCAATTTAAGGACTCCCCTTGATATGAGGGCTCTCTCAATATGTAATCCCTTCTCAATGGTTTCTTTGAATTTTTTGGGGCATAACATAGTGAGTTGGTAACTGATCTCAGGTAGGATATTCGAGATAAAGATATCTACCAATTCCTTGTTGGTAATGGGCCATTTGCATTGACTAGCTTTGTGTCTCCATCTCTTTAGGTAGGATGTAAAGGACTCCTTGAATTTGTTTTGTTTTGGATAAATTTGTGATGGTGATGTCTTGCTTTGTGTTGAATGAGAAGTGGCTTATGAATTTGCTAGATAGTTTGTTGAAGGTTTTAATTCCTAGTGATAGATGAGAAAACCACTCCATAGCATGACTTGTAAGGCTACATGGAAAGATCCTCATGAGGTAAGAGTCATTTTGTACTTCCATACATGATACTGAAAAATCTCGTACGTGCTCGACTGGATCTCTTCTTCCTTTGTACTTGTCAAACTTGGGTATTTTTAAGTTTTTTGGAAAGGGTAGCATAGTGATGGAATGATTAGATGGGAATAGACATATTTCCTGAAGGGTGTAGGTCTTCTTTTTTTTCCCTACTTGCATGTCTGATATTCTCTGATTCATAGCCTCTAGTTGTAGTTCCATCTCATTTTTTGGTACATTTGTTTGCAAGCCTTGCGTGTAATAGCCTTGTTGTCCCACAATGTTTGTTTTGTCATAAGTTGGATAGAACGGGGATATTGAACCTTGGTAGTTGTTTTGAACATAGGGTGGGTTAGGTTCTTGTTGAGTGTAAGGAGGGCTAGCTCCTTGTTGAGTGTAAGGAGGGTTAGATCCTTGTTGTTGGGATGAATTATACAGAAGGTTACTCTATTGATGCATTAGCAGGACACCTTGTTGGTAGGACAAATTAGGAAGGGTACCATGTGGCACACCTTATTGTTGGGGTGAACTATACTGAAGGTTTCCCTGATGGTGCATTGGTGGGTTACCTTGTTGATGGGATGAACTAGGAAGGGTACCATGTGGCACACCTTATTGTTAGGGTGAACTATACTGAAGGTTTCCCTAATGGTGTGTTGGTGGGTTACCTTATTGATGGGATGAACTAGGAAGGGTACCATGTGGCACACCTTGTTGTTGGGGTGAACTATACTGAAGGTTTCCCTGATGGTGCGTTGGTGGGTTACCTTGTTGATGGGATGAACTAGGAAGGGTACTATGTGGCACACCTTATTGTTGGGGTAAACTATACTGAAGGTTTCCCTAATGGTGCATTGGTGGGTTACCTTGTTGATGGGATGAGCTAGGAAGGGTACCATGTGCCACACCTTATTGTTGGGGTAGACTATACTGAAGGTTTCCCTGATGGTGCATTCATGGGTTACCTTGTTGATGAGACAAACTAGGAAGGGTACCATGTGGCACACCTTGTTGTTGGGGCAAACTATACTGAAGGTTTCCCTAATGGTGCGTTGGCAGGTTACCCTGTTGATGGGATGAACTAGGAAGTGTACCATGTGGAACACCTTGTTGGAGCAAACTATACTAAAGGTTTCCCTGATGGTGTGCTAGTGGGTTATCTTGTTGATGGGATGAAGTAGGAAGGGTACCATGTGGCACACCTTGTTGTTGGTATTGATATGGAAGGGGACGTTGTGGGCCACCTCGTTGATGGTATTGATTTGGAAAGGGACCCTATGGTCCACCTTGTTGATGGTATTGCATGTTTTCGGAAGGGTCGACATACAAAGTGTTTTGAGGCACATATTGTCCTGGTGGAGGATTTTTGCTTTGTGGTACATACTAGGTTGGACCTCCTTGATACTGTTGTGCCACTTTCACTTGTTTGATTTGAGTTGGTTTTCTATACAATGGGTTTTATGTGGGTTGACCATTGTTTTGTGAGAATATACGTGGAATGTTTAGAATTTCTATGGATTTAGATATTTGTCTCACAAATGATTTATCCCATAAGGGAATAAGATTAGGATCTTTGAGAGCTTCCACGTTAAAGTCTACTAGCAATTTAGCACCACTCTGTGCTAACTTGAAGTAAGAATTTTAGTCCTTTTTCAATTTTCCATTGGTTTGAGCACTTTGGGGTTGTTAGAGTGTTGAAATAGTTCTTCATCATTTATTTCCTCCTCATTATCCACCTCTTCTATGACCACTCCTTGTGGGTCTTGGTTGGATTGTTCTATCACTTCTTGTCGTTTGTAGTTGAACTCTTCCTCACTGGATGTTTCTCTATACGTGGGTCTCTTTTGGGGTGTTTCAAGGTCACTTGGCCTATAGCCCCATAGGACACCTTCATCGTTCATAGTGTTTGTTGGTGGGACATTGGTGTTGCTTTCATTTTCTTCCATGTTCTTTTTATGTTGTGATCTCATAGTTGTCATACACAATTGCCAAGCTTTTGTGAGCATTTTTCGTGACTCCTAACTATGAAAAAAAGAATGCTTTTGTTTTTGGATTTTTTGTTTTAGGAAAAAGGAAAATTGTGTTCATGTTTGGGATTTTCTATTGAATATCTAAGGGTGTTTGGCCCATTGAAAAGCATAAATAGAAATGTTCTAGTCAATTTTGATGGTTGCGGTAAGTTCTCAAGATGTGCCCTTTGGTAAACTTTAGACTAGGACGGTTCTTTGAAAGTTGGAATATAGATTTCCGCTTAAGGATTTTGCTCTTTCCAAAGATCATGAAGAATGGATACCTATTACCATGTAGGATTTCGTAACACGAGTGTTTTGACTGCTAGGTCTACTTTATCTTCCTCTTTATCCAAGATGTTTGTTGTGTTTCTCCGCTGGCTGGGTGTTTTATTCTTCTCAAATATGAAGGTCCTTAAATTGCTAATGCTATTAGTTTTTTCACCTTCAATATGTGTGAAACTTGGTTGTAGGATTGGTTGTTGAATTGGAGCAACTAGTCGCCAAATGGTCATATGGTGAAGGTGTGGATGTTTTGATATTGTCTATTATGAAGCTCAAGACCCTAAGGTGTGAGTGTTGTTTTGAGGTGACACTATTCTTGGAACTCAAAATATTGAGAGGCTTGGATTGATATCACTTCTTTTTAAGCTCAAGCATCATGTTTAATGTCAAAATTTGTTTTTAATGTTTTTGGCAAGTTTTACATAAACAAACATTACAACCCTAGAGATAGAAACCATCCTTTTAGGTAGGCTTGCCTCATGCCCCGAAGGGATTTTACATGCAACTTATGGCGTGGGCCTAAAGTCGGACATGGAAAGTAACTTCTTAGAAGTAAAATTTGATGCACCATTAGTCATGTTTTGGGGTTATTATTTTCATATGTCTATACATGTGTTGTTTTGCTCAATTAAGAGGCCTCCCAGCCCTTGCGGATTTTTATGTATCACACTGATACTGGGGGAGACTGGCGTTGGTATAGAACAACAACACCCGATGGGTGATGAACTTTCCTCACACCCACAATGATTTATATAGCATACCAAACTAGGGTGTCGCTTGGGTCACCTTTGAGTTCTCCAGCACAAGATGTGTCTCAAAAGGCAGGCTCTCTAAAGGTATGCTTTGAAAATAAAAGTTTGAAGCTCAAGATGTTTTTGCTCACCCAAGATCGCCAAAAGGTGTGAGGGGAGAAGACAAACATCTAGCTTGCCAAACATAGAATGTACGGAATACACTTCATAGCAATTTGATTCTTTTTAAGCGCCTCGAGTGGTGCTATCCCCAAAAAAGTGTGAATAAGATATCAATGGTTGTTTTTAAAAGCATCCAATGGAAGTGTTTTGGATATCAATCAATGAGATAACAAAGGTGCAAGACAAAAACTAATTTGTTCATTTTTAAGCCAAAACTTGAGTGTTTCTAAATTGATCCTGGTCTTACTTGGTCAACAAAAATAAATGCGAGCGAGCGTGCATCAACAAAAGGAAATAGTTTTGGTCAATAAATAGAAAATCAAACATTCCAAGTGGTTAATTTGAAAGCTTAAAAGTCTTTTTAGAGCACCAATTGAATTATTTGTTTGTGTTGTTCTTTTTATGCACCAAGTGAAAATTTTCTAACTATGAAAGCTTGAAAAGAGTTCATTTTAGAGCATTGAAATTAAAATGTGTTGTTTGTAGGGTTATTTTTAAGCACCAAAAGAAAATTCTTGTTACACCCCATTTTGTTATCACTATTTTACTTTTACCTTTACGGGTAAGTAGGATGGTAAATGCAATCATGAGTTTGATATGTTTACTAAAAGAATGGAATATTGGAATAGGTATTATGTGAAAGTATTGATAAATGCTTAATATAGCTTTGAAGAGTAAATATGTTTACATTTATTGCTTTATGAATATGCTTAAGTTATGGTGCATATGGATTTATTGTGAATGTCTAACTACCATTGCAAGTGTGTTGAGCTGGTTGCAGGGACAGGTTCAATCCTCTAGGCAAAGGGGAAGTATCACTCAAGAAAAGTGATTAGTCAGGTAACCAATAATGTAATCTATAAGAGCTTACACACACTCATAGTAGAATGGTTGAGTCTATACACAGTGTTGGGGAATTGGTAAGTCATCCTTAGCATAATGTGTTTGCATTAGTAAGGGTCTTGATTACTGTTGAGTGTATTTTTGGATGATGTCTATGTGTTTGAGGTTTATGGATCTTTGAGCTTTTCGTTGATACATATTTACGTCAAATGTATACATGTATATGAGTATATATATGCATTGATCCGTGCATGAGAGAATAATCATATGCATGTATGTGTAAGTAGGAATACTTACAAACATACTCAACATAATGAATCAATTATATATATATATATATACACTTAACGAATGTGTGTATCGATGAGTATTTGATAAGGAAGGGTAACTTGGTATATGAGTGAACATATTAAATATGCATATGTACGTATATGTGTGTATGTGTATGTAGGAATACATGTGTGAGTGCTTGATGGTGCAATCGAACAAATATATATATACACATAGTTGATATTATATATCTTGCGTATATATGTGTAAGTAAAGATATATATATATATATGTCGATATTATTGGAGTTCTTTTGTGTATGTATATGAGAATACATATATATATATACATGTGGGTGTTAATGCTTACATAGAGGTGTGTATACATATTTTATATATATATATATATATATATATATATATATTTCGAAATGATTGTTTTATATTTGAAAATGCATGGCATATTTTATAAAGCATTAATAGCATGCAAAAGAAGCCTATATATATATATATATATATAAGTGCTTATTGAACATAGAATACCCATATTTAGAGGCCACACGTTATGCAAGTTTGAAAGTAAGACTTCAAAGCATATTATAAGTGAGCAAGCTGTGTATGCCACGTATGGGGAATGAGTTTAAAACAACACACCTATGAATAAGGACTAAGTCAAACTAAATGAAAGGCTGAAGTATGTTATACTTGTGATTGTATTTTATAGGCTGCATACTACTCTTGTTGTCCACGCATTAAGAACTAGTATTTTGCAAAATAATATGCAACCATTAAGTCGATAAGTGGAATAAGACTTAGTCGACGCCTTATAAGGAAACATCTTGGACTTAGTAAACTTGTTAATGCCATGTCATTGAGGAAATACCAACAAATGATAAATGCATGCAAGATTATGTACAACAGATCGATGAATTGGTCAAACTGAGTAAAGAAGAGAAATTGACTCATGTAAGACTTAGTCGATGCAAGATATGTGTTGGATATTTGATATTGACCGATTCAAATATATTGAAACCTTCCAACTATTGGAGAGTGAGATATCTACCTTGGTGCCACCTTTGAAACCTATTTGTCATAGATGTTCTTTTGGAAGGAAATTCAAATTATATCTTTCAATCATGTGTTGATTTGAAATAGTCTCTTACTGTTGTCATCAAAAGAGGTCGACCTGTAGCATGGTTTTTTTGAGTATGTTCTTCTTTATGTGCCACCTTTTAGCTAAGTGGAGTGAGTAGCTATGCTTGGTGATTGCTATCAACACTCATGCCTAATCAGTAGGATGACAAGCCTCTTTGTTGTTGTATAAATAGTAGAGCAAACTCACTTATTTGGGGGACACATTCTATATACATTATGCTCAACATTTTATGCATTTTGCTCTGTAATTCTTATCTGCAATATTCTACTTTATTAGTGTGTGTGAGAGAGATATGAGTGTTTGTGAGAGTATTGGATTACTAAGTGAAGTACATTATCAACTTAAGAGAAGGGGGATTATCATGGCATAGCTGAAAGATCAAGCATAAGCTAGTTGTTGTTGTGGGAAAAATGATTTACAATCAATCGATTGGATAAGCGAAAACAGGCATGAGGATAATCTTTTTTTATTGTCTTAGCTTTTTGAATGATTGTTTCATGTTTGCTTTAAATTGTCTATTGTGAGTACTTGCATTAGGGAAAAATAGTATTGCTTTGAAAAGGAATTAGAAGCTATTATGTTGTTTTGTGATGTGCTTGTAGTTACTCCATGATAGGAGGATTAGTTTGTCATGAGTATTATTCTTGTAGATGCATAAAAATGTCCTCATAATCATCTTTATCCACTGCATATTTCATTTGATCATCAGCATAATCACATCTCCATATTCATAAAACTATTAAAATATTATAACCATTTATCCATATTATAAACATTTATTCATAACCATTATCCATTTGCATAATTATTTATCAATCATTAATCAATTATTTATCCATTTGCATTAATCATTAAAATGTAATTTGCATTCATACACAAACCTTTGTCCATTCACATATTTCATTAAATATTTTAAATTCATAAAATCATTTAATCATTTAATCCATTTTCATTAAATCATTCATCCATTAATTCAAAAATGCACTTTCTTCTAAGCTTCTAAACACATATTATGGCATAAATAATCCCACTCATTTATCTCTCATTTCAATCAATTTCAATATGCATTTATCCATCTCGCTTTTTTATCCCACATCTCTCCCATAACTTGGTTTCACCCCATGAATTCAACTATAAAATCCCCTTCTTCTCACCAAAAGATATACACATTTTGATTACGAAACTCCAATTTCAAAATTCTGAAATCCATTCTACATAGCCTCTTGTGCTTTTGTTGCAAAAATATGAGAGCAAAGACAATATATTTTAGATAGGATGACAATGGAGTTATCTTTCCTTTTGAATTCATTCGCTTTGATTTCTTAGAATTAGTATTTCATTTCTTCATTTTGTCTTGATTTTGGAAAAGCTCTATTGGAATGATGTCGAATGCATGATTCTTAGTTGTGAATTCAATTAGCTTTCAGTTTTCAACATCATACAATTATTATGCTAGATATGATTATATAAGGGTAGCTTAAGAGTTACTCGTATCTAGGTTATTTGAATATACTATATGGCTAGTGGGTTACTCTGGGAATAAGTACATGAATACTCATTGATACCTATAGGTTGGGAATAACTTACTGGGTTGGGTTGTACACTTGGTCTTGATTGGAATATATGAGGTTAGAGTAACTTATATATTCAGTCTAGTCATTGGTTGGTGACTTTAACCTATGATTAGGATGTAACAAGGTTAAAACTCGCCTAGGTGATTAAGCATAACCACTTGAGTTTATGGAATTCTATATGTTTAGAAACGTAGGTAGGATTACCTAATGAGATAAAGTGGCTACTTGGTTAATTGATTTACAGTCTTGAAATGAAGTCACATTGTTGACAAGATTCTACTTTGAATACCTTTTTTATTAAAGGGTTATGCTCTTGAAGGGAAGCACCTATTGCTATGATTATGCTTCAATTGAGGTCAATCACTAATGTGGCTATTTTGTTGATGAGAACCACTTATTAGTATGATATAATACTGATTGGAGTCAGTCATTTATGAATAATTAATCTATGAATAGAAGAAGCTTATATAGCTACTCTATAGAATATAAAGTTATACTTAGAACTAGATTGTATTTTTTAGTGAATGGATTGTCTATGTTAGTTAACTCATGGACTAGGAAAGCTCTTATATTATACCAAGGATGGGAATATCCATAAGATATCATAGAGTTTTTGGAAAGGGAATTAGGTTATTTATGAGGTTAGGGATTACCTAGGGAAGGATATTACCTAGGCATAGTATATGAATGGTCAAGATCCAAACCGAGCTTGTAGAAGTGTATGTGAATAGAATGACCTTCATTTGAAGTACCGAGTGAGAATACTTTGGACAAAGTAGTGTAAGTAGCCATTATTTACACTGTCAAATTCACCATGATCCAAATGTATGCATGCTAGTCCTAGATTGTGGGTTTACAATTTCTAGTCATGTAGGACACAACACTAAGCTCGGATAGGCTATTGATATGAGGTTTACCAACCAATCTCTTCGTCGAAGGGAAGGTCCATCTATCAAATGATAGATGTGTGGGGGATCACATATGAGTCTGTAGTTGGTGGAAAATCACTTGAGTGATGCTTCTCCTCATCAGTTGGCAACCAAGGTATATGGATGTCTACACTAGTATCAGGGACAACTGGAGTATTTGCACAATGAGCAAGGACATTCAGAATGTATGCATTGATGCAACAACATCAAGACTAGTTTGTATAGCTATTACCAGATGAAACTCATAAGAGCAATGTACATATCACATGTACCCATTTATATGGAAGGATGTAATCGTGTAAGATATGCTTGAGTTCAATCAATATGATATTTATGTTTTGGGAAGATTTGAGAAATTACAATGGAATGGAATGGAAGTTTGGAAATAGTGTTATTTCAACTATGCATGTAGTTTACATTATGGGAAGACATTTTTTTATTGCTATGTTATAACATCATGGTTTACTCACTTAACATGAAATCTTGGGAGATTTTAATGAGTAGAACATCAAGGTTGTTACATGCGGTATCAGAGCTACTAGGTTCAACTTTGGAACTTATGAGCTCATTATGCAAACAACGCGTAAACCGTATCCGAAGATAATGGTTGAAAAATTTCTTGTGCCACAACGGCAAGAGAAAAGAACAAAAGGGATAAAATATTCCTAGAAACTTGTTTAAGTTTGGGACTAGATAAGAGTCATCCCTGGAGTGGAAACTCCTAAACCAACAACTTATTATTATATCCACTATGATTGTGGAAGATTATGTAATCAGGTTATGTAGGAAGGTTAGGAAGTTTAACCAAGTACCTTCATCCTACAAGATAGCTAAGTGACTCTAAGGGGATGGGAAGGAATGAGATAATCCCCTTTATTAGTAGCAACTTATAGTTGATAAGAGTTGACAGGCTATCATTAGGTCCTAACACTTTAGTGAATAAACACATCAATATATCGACCAAGTAGTGTCCAACGGTTGTATGCAATAGAAAACATCTCAACTTCTCTCTCTCTCAGGTTTCCTAAATACTAACCAACTGAATAAAAGTTCTACGCTAAGGGGCCTCTGATCTTGAAAGTAGTAAATTATCTATCTAGAAAGCGGGAAAATGACTCAAACCAGGAAACTAAAAACTAAGAATCTGAAAAGCATTACCACTAAACTAGAAAGCATGGAAACAATTAATCTAAAGAATGCATAAATTGCTGAAGAAGTAAAACATGTAAAAAAAATAGGAAACATTTATCTAATGCAAAGGATAACAAACTAATTGCTAATCATAAAACAATTTAACAAATTCAACTGAAGAAAGGTGCTCCAAACATTCAAATGTTAAGCTCAAAAACTACAGACTTAGTTGCAACCTGCAGGCTTGACACTGACAACATAACATATACTCATGAAAGTGAAATGCAACTCAACAATTATCTACTAAAAGGAAACGTAGAATAAGAAATAAAATACTTATCTATCTATCTATAACCCTCGAGTGGCCAGCTCTCGAGTGTGTCTACAACTACTTTAGATCACACGCACTGGAAAAATCTAAGTTACTTCATTCCAAAAACTTCAATCACATCGCTCGATAATTCAAAGAGTGGCAGGAAAACTCATATTCATGTGGTAGTTTTTACTCAAAAGACAGATTGGCAGCATAACCATAATCTTCTTCTCTATTCATTATTTGCAGCAGTTACATATTTATATGAAGAGAACTAACAAAAATCCTACTTTCCATTTAATAGTCTTTTTAACAGATTGCCAATAATAGAGGGACTTTAAATCCCATGATATTGTGATATAGGGGGATTCGCTACTCACGAGTTCTCTTCATTCAGAGATCCTCACGGGGTGAACTACCCTATACCATCTCAATGGAACAACGGTGAGACTTTCAAAATCCAAAAGAGTAGGTCATAGAGATTCTCTGGACAAACTGACAAGCTCTCGGCCAAAGGACGTTAGCGCAAAAAATGGAAGACAACACGACGTGTTGATGTCTCAGAGGCGCGTTGGCGTCTCGTAGGGACCAGAAAGTGAGAATGTCTCAGAAAATGCCTAAATGACCACTTCTACTCCAAATGCTAAAAACCATATAATATAGTAAAATAACAAAAAGTGATAGAACCGAGATAAAGTGAAGAGTAAATGATAAAGGTAAGGAGAAGAAAGGAAATAAATACTTATGATCGTGCGAGTGATGAAGCCTCCACCAAACGAATGTATTCAAAATCTACAAGCGTGATATCTGGAGAAAATGTTGGGGCTGTATAGGGCTTTGCCTCAGTCAAACCCCTGGTTTGGTGTTCCCACCTCCATGGACAACCAAGTAGATAAAGAGAAAGAGTGTGATGAACAAAGTGTGTGGTGAAAGCCAAACCCGCTCAAGAGTAGAACCCGTACCACCAAATAAGAGCGTGATAAAAGTAAACCCCGCTCAAGGAGGAGAACCTGTATCACCAAGTAAGTACGTAAATGGTAGGGAGATATGAAATCTCAAGATGCTCACAAGCATGAAAATGAGAGAGATGAAGTTGCAAAGGGTGTTATAAGGGTAGCTTGAGAGAGCTTGAAGCTACTACAAGAAGTTGTATGAAGCTATGCAAGCAAAAGCTGAAGTGTAGAAGGCTTAAATCCAAAGCTAGAGTGAAGCTAAAAGCTTGTAGAATGGAGCTAGTTGTGGAAGATCCCTCAAATGAGGTGAGAAGAGGACTTTTAAGGAGGGAAAAGAAGCTTCTTAGGCCATTTTAGAGAATGGGTCGTTTCCACCAAAAAACTTAGCTGACAAGTGGAAAACATGCTCTGAAACGGTCGTTTGAGCATTGGCATGTCGTAGGACGCTAGCGTGGCGGGCGGATGTTTGCACGGCGCGCTAATGTCCAGACAATTCACGTTACAAAACAATGCAAACCGGAAAGGCACAAAGTCCGATGCAAAGTTGACACGCGAGGGTGACTGCTGAAAAGGGTGTTGGAGCATCGTGAGAGGGGAAAAGGCTGATGCAAGGGTTAAAATGAGCCTACTCAAGATTGTAATGGAGTGGACACTAAAGCGGATGCAAATATATAGGTGAAATTGCAAGGATGCAATTTTACTCTTATACAGATATACAATATTAAAGAGGCTCGCATGAGCCATAAATTTTTTGAAACTAAAAAATAACAGAATTATAAAGACTCGACCCAAAACGTGTGCTTTTGGAATTCTGGCACCCGTGCGCTTGTTTTCAAAAGTATGAAGATCCACGTTCATTTCCCTTTGACTAGAATGGTGATGTGGAGTGGATTTGACCTGTGAAATGCTCAAAGACTAAACCATTAAATCAACATAAATAAGCTTAATTCACCTAACTTGAAGAAAAAAAGTTTGTACACTTATTCATAAAAAGAGAGTAATTATTTTTCCTAAAGTAAATCAATTGGCAGGGTAATTTGGGCTGAAGGGTTTATATTTTCATATTGAGCCCATTATGTTGATGAGGTTATTTTTACCTCATCATTTCCCCCCCTTCCTAAGTCCGAGCAGGTCCTCCTGCTCTCTGGAGTGTCCCCTATCCATCATTCCTCCTGTTCATCTCCTCATACTTGGCACTTTGATCATACACATCATTTGCCTCTGTGTCCAATATCTCTAGGTTCCTTAAGAATCCCTGATGAAAGGTGACTCTTTGTTTCCACCTGGAAAAGTTGTCCTCACTTTGGTCTAGATTGGTATATATTGAAGGAGGTGGTGAAAGAAGCAAGGGAGGTCTGTACCTCATACCAATCCAATTAATCTTTAATTCTTCAAGAATTTTGGCCAAAGTTGTTGCTCTTTCGTAGGACCATCTAATATTAAGAGGTGAAATTATTTCCCTCTTCTTGATATGCATAGGAAGGGGGGTATACCTCTCTTCACATGCATGCCATGTTGGTCCTATTAATTGTGACCCTTGTTCTTGAAAGTGATCATGACATAACCGAAGGTTGTTTTTGTATTTGACTTGTACTTCCTCTTTAAGTTTGACACCCATAAATTGTTTCTTGAAAGAGAAAGGCTTCTTATGAGGGTACCTCATCTGCAACCCTACATTCTTTTCCACCTATGCATATTCTCTTGATCTATCATGCCAGTGAAGTTGATTTTTCATAGTGGATAGGAATGATCTCAATTCTACTTCTCCCACAAAGAAGTTAATAAAGAAATCTGTATACTTTTCTAAGAGCAAATTGTGAACGAAGAACTCACACAACAAATTTTGCTACTTAGGGAGTGACTCAACAAATATTTTTACAAATTCTCTGTCATCAGGGTCATGAGGCTAGTTTTAGTGAATTCTTTGCAATTTCCATCTTAAAAGCTACTTTGTTAAGAAACATGGAGTACAACCAAGATGGTCTTCTTCAGGCTAATAGTAATTCACCAATTTCACAGGCATCTTGTTTTCCCCTATATGCCCGATGGAAGTTCTTTTAACATTACCAATTCCCTTTTCAACCTATTATTTTCAAATTCCACATCCTTCAAGAGATAGCAATGCTCTATCCATTTCCTTAATATTAGGGGAATGCGTACCTGGAACCAGTCTATAACAATAGGTTCAGTTTGTGTCCCATTTGATTCCATGACTGGATGAATGTCACTCTCCTGCAGATTTTGTTCTAGCTCCACAATTTTACTCATAGAGGCATTTAATTCAATTTCCTATCTATTATTTTCTTCTTCAAAAGAACTAAATAATTGCATAAAATTGCTTTTCAAATCTTGAATATGCTTATCTTTTTCACACAGAGCAACTTGATGTTGCTTACCCTGTTAATTCCATTGTTGAATCTGGTATTGCATCTGCTCAATAAGCTTGTCTTTTTCCTCCATTTGTGCAGTCAATTTGGAAATTTCCTGGTCTCTTTTATGTACAATGGCAGTTTGCACCTCAATTTCTTCTTTCTGCTGATTAATTTGTGCTTCGTCATCCTGTAACCTGGCTCTCAACCCCACAATTTTTGCCTTTAACTTTTCCAATTCCTCATTTTTCTGACTGGATTCTATATCCCTTGTGTCCACAAAGAAGGATGTATGAGGAGTTTCCTCATCAAGATGAGGCACATTTTCTTCCTTAGTATCCTAAGGGATAAGTGAGGAACTTCTACTTTTTCATCAGTATGAGGTACATTTTCTGCCTCAGTGTTCTCAGGAAAGGATGAGTAAAGCACTTATTCTATTTCTTCAGTATTCACGGTATGGGGCATATTTTCTTCTTCATTATTCACATAATGAGGCATATGTTATTCTTTGGTTTTATAGGTAAGGTGGAGTGAGGAATTTCCCCATCAATATAAGGCATGTCTTCTTCTTCTTCACCAGTATCTATAGAGAAGGATGAATGAGGATTTTCATGAGGCACTTTTTCCACAAATTCATGTATACTTCCTGATCTGTCAAGAAAAGGAGAGAATCCTCCCACAGGATCATCTTCATTATGCCCTAAACGTGGTGATTGTATTTCCTCCCCTTCCTATTCTTCAGGTGATAGGGTTTCCTTGCCCTTTTCCTCTTGCTTTTATGTCTCATTTATTTCTTCACCTTCAGGTGGACTATCAATTTCTACCACCTTTATTGGAGTCCTAGCCTTTTTCATTTTTGAAGTACTGCCTGCATCCTAAGGTTCGGTTTTATTGGCCCCTGAAGATAACCTTTAACTCCTCCATAGAGGAGGAGTTGTTTGAAAAATAACTTTACTTCATTTCTTTTTCTTTCGAGGAGGCTCCTCTTCTCCTCCAGAATGCACAATTCCCAGCTCCCCTTCCTATCCTAGGGTTTGTAATTCATCTGGAAAAGTTTATGGCGCATCACTGTCAGGAGCTGTGGAGGTATGTTGGGATTCAGGGGCACCTAATGCCTCTGAGGAGGGTTCTTCTACAGACTACTTTTTTTTAGAGGATTCTCCCTCCTTAAGTGACTTCCCTGGCTCCTCATTTTCAAATTTTTGTACAAACCTTTGCCACTTCTTTTCTGGCTTTTTGCGGAAATGGTATTTACATATTAGTTGTATCAGACCATGATGTTTAAGGGGCCCTGTTCCAACTTTATACTTTTCCATCATAGAGGTGACTGAATGGAAGAGAAAAGCTAGTAAATTTACCCTAAGAGTAGGGTCCTCAATGTCGTGGCGTAAATGAGTCAACAAGCGGAAAGGGGGTCCCACAACTGTAGTCATTTTTCCCTCACAAGTGAAATATCTAATAATTCAGGTTTCAACAGACCTCTAGGGTTTCAGAATAGACATTCTATGGATCCCCTTATTTTGCCCCCTAGGGTTTATGGTCATTATAGGTTGGGGTTCCCCTTCCCTATGGAATAATTCTATTAAATTTTGATAGGGGACATGGGTATTTTCATTCAAATGAATTCCTTTATTCTCAAGACCGAAAATACGAGCAATGATTTTTGTACTTAACCAAAATTGTTTTCCACGCACCACGATCTTCCCATCTACGAAATTCTTGATGAATTCCTTCACTAGTTACTTTGTGTACCATTCAAATTGTTTCATGAAGTCCAACCATCCAACTCTTTGGAATAATGCTACTATATTGCTCAATGCCAACAATGGAATTGCAGAAATTGGCTTAGACTTCTTCTTAGCGCCTCCCATTTTTTTATCTCTTGGTGAGATTCTGCAAAACTCTAGAATTATCTCCTCACTAAATTGCAGACAAAAAAAGAGTTATGCGTCGATATACTCAATGGGGAAGGAACTAATTACCAGCTTTCTTGTCACCTTGCTACATAATTATGACAACCTTTCACAGGGAATTACAATTACTATTGTACTCTTAGCAATTGTGTAAAAGGGCACAAGTTTCAAAATTATAAGGAGGAATTGATCATGACAATTAATTAACCTTTATTTAAAATAAGTACTAACTCTTTAAAATGAATAAATTCACACATACCTTAAGTCTTTTCATTAGATCAAACGTCAGTCACCTGTGCTGACGTAATTGGATAGCCGTATGGTTGGCGAGGGTGGCGATGGATAATAATGGCATGGATGGGATGGTTGAAGTGATGGTAGAAATTATTATGAAAAAAGGGTGTTATAATAATCTTATTTATTATGGAAAGATTATGTATGATGTGGTGGAATAATCATAAGGGAGATCTCAAAGCGGCATTAAAGGATGGGCATGCGTAAAACTTAGGAAAAATTAGAAAAACTGGAAAGACAAAATTTTATACCAAAAATATGGAGCATTACCGAGAATATGCAACTGAAGTAGAGAAGAAGAGAGTTTTGGACCATCATAGAGAGATGTCATCGAAACATGCTAACCAAATTAAGGATTCCGGAGCATCGCTAAAAAGATGTCATTGGGACATCAACCAAGATTTTTGGAGCATTGTCGAAAGATGCAGCTGGAGCAACAACCAAATTTTTTGGAGCATGATCAAAAGATGCAGCCAAAGCAGCAACCAAAACTTTTGGAGCATCCGAATAGAATTCTGGAGCACCCAAGCATAATTCTAGAGCATTGTTGAAAAGATGTCACCAGAGGAAGAACAACAAAATTCCAGAGCATCGCTAAAAAGATGCAGCCAGAGGAAGAACAACAAAATTCTAGAGCATCGCTAAAAAAATGCAGCCGGAGAAAGAACAATAGAATTTCGGAGCATCGCTGAAAAGATGTAGCCGAAAGGAAGAAAATTGTGACATTTTGGCCTTGGCTTCCTGAAGCACTGTTGAGTGATGTATCAGAATGCAAGATCAGAGTGATGAGTGACACCAGTCTATTGTGCAAATTTTGAAGCATAACAGCAACAATTTCTGGAACATTGCAGCAACTGTGCTGACAGATTCTGGAGCATTGTAGCAAGGTGCGCCATAATTGTGCTAGGCAAAAGGTGAAGTCTTGCAAAATGGAGACAAAATTTTAGTCATGTCCAAATGTCAAAAACTAATCAAAAATGTTCAAGAATGGATGATTTTTGTTTTTTATTATTCATTGGGTTGACAAAACTATGTTGACCTTGCCGCAGCAGAGTTAATGCAGTGGATTTCTCCCTATGTTTCCAGCATTTTTGTAAACTCTTCCTTGTTAACAGATTTATGATAGAGACGTAATCGATGCCCATTAACTAGGAGAGTTCGAGTATCACCATCAATAGGTTTTAGCTAGACCGAACCATTAGCAAACACTTCAGAAATTTCTTATGGTCCAAGCTAGTCTGTCCTGAGTTTCCTTGGTGATCCTTGTATCTGGAATTGAACAGTAATGCCCAATCTTCGATATGGAATTCTTTCTCTTTGATGTGTTTGTCATACAAGACCTTATGTTCTTGGATCAATTCAGTTTGATGGACAACGTCCAAACGGAGTTCGTCCAGTTCACTAAGCTATAAGACTCTCTCGATTTGGGCTCGTTTAAGATCCATGCTCGATTCCATAGTTGTCCTAAGGGTTTGGATTTCAAATTCAATGGGTAAGAGGGGCTTCTTCCCAAAGACTAACTCATAGGGGCTATAGCCAATGGTTGATTTCCAAGTTGTGTTGTAATCCCATATAGCTTCTAGTAGTTTCCTAGCCCAGTCCTTCCTTCCCGAAGAAACTATTTTTGTCAAAATATTTTCCAACTTCCTATTATTGACCTCAACTTGTCTATTTGCCTGCAGGTGGTAGGGTGAGGACTTCTTGTGACTTACTTGGAAGTGATCTGTGAATGCCAACAACACTTTGGACATAAATTGGGGGCCTTGGCCCATGATGATTGTTCTCGGAGCTCCAAACTTGAGGAAAATTCTATTATAGAGGAAATCGGCTACCTGTTCCTCCCTGGCAATACGTAGGGCTTGCACTTCTGCCCACTTAGTTAGGTAGTCGGTACAGACCAAAATGTATTCTTTTCCTTATGAAGGAGGGTCTATTGGATTGATAAAATCCAATCCTCATTTTTTCAAATGGTTCAAGGACTACTTGAGGCTATAGAGGCATTTTGTTAGAAGCAGTTGGTCTACCTACTCTTTGACATTCATCACATCGGCGCACGTATTTCTTGATGTCCTTGTGCAGTAAGGGCCAGTAGTATCCTCCTCCCAAAATCTTGTGAGTTGTCCTTTTAGCAGAATAATGCCCTCTTGAAGGGTCACCATGACAGGCTCTGAGGATACTATAGGTCTCATCTACCCTTACACACTGTCGTAAAACCTTATCAGGTCTGCATCGAAACAAGATTCCATTTATCCATTTAAAAGGTGCACTTTCTCTAATGAGGCATTTCTTTTGTTTTGATGAGAAATGAGGTGGCACTTCTGCAATGGCCAAATAATTTGCAATGTTGGAAAACCAAGGGGTTTTAATGGAGATGGAAAACAAATTTTCATCTGGAAACTCATCTTGTACTGGATCACAGTTGCCATCATGTTTAATCTGAGATAAGAAGTCTGCGACTACATTGGATTTCCCTGGTTTGTCAACAATTGTGACATTGAATTCCTGAAGGATAAGTAACCACCTGAATATCCTTGTGTTTACCACTAGTTTGTTAATGAGATGCTTAATGGATGAGTGATCTATATGCACTATAAATTTATATCCCATGATATAATGTCAAAAATTCTTAATGGCATGCACTGCGGCCAAGAATTCTTTCTCCGTTGTGGTGTAATTATTTTTTGTTGACGTCAAGTTCTTGTTGATGAAGTATAAAACATATTTCCCTCCATTCTCATCTTCTTTCCCTAGAACTACTTCAATGGCATCATTAGACACGTCAACATAAATATGGAATGGGAGATTCCAATTAGGCCCTCGAAGGACAGGGGCAGAGATGAGTTTCTCCTTGATAATTTCAAATGTCTGACACATAGGCGTCCAAATGAAGTCAACATTTTTTTCTGAAGGAGAGAAAACATCAGGGCTGTGATTTTGCTAAAGTTTTCTATGAATCTTCGGTAGTATCTCGTGTGCCCTAAGAAACTCCTGACATCAGTCTATGTTTTTGGCACCTCGAGTTGTTGTATGACTTCAATTTTCTTAGGATCAACCTTAATCCCTTTGACTGAAATGTGATGTCCCAACACTATTCCTTGTTCCACCATGATCAAGCATTTTTCATGGCTTAGGGACAACCAATGATCTTCAAACCGTTTGAACACCTTGTCTAGATTTGTGAGGGCTTCATCAAAGGCTGAATCGTATACAATGAATTCGTCCATGTAGACTTCCACGCACTCATTTACCAACTCAACAAATATAGTTAGGATGGCCCTCTAAAATGTGGCGGGAGCATTACACAACCCAAAGGGAAGAACTCTAAATGCAAATGTCCCCCAAGGGCAGGTGAAGGTTGTCTTATCCTGGTCTTCTGCTGCTACCTGTATCTGGTTGTATCCACTAAATCCGTCCAAGAATGAAAAATATTTCCTCCCTGCCAAGTTATCCAACACTTGGTCCACAAATGGTAAGGGAAAATAGTCTCTTTGTGTCACCTTGTTAAGCTCCCTATAATCTACACACACTCTCCACTTCCCGTTCTTCTTTGGAACTACAACCAAGGGTGACACCCACTTGCTGTCAGAAATTGGGTAGATAAATCCTACCTGTAAGAGTTTCTCAATCTTAGTCTTAACAATGTCTTTGAGGGCAGGATTGAGCCTCCGTTGTGGTTGGCGAACAGGTCGAATGTCCTCAATATAGATATGATGCGTGCACACACTGGGGTGTATTCCTCTCGTATCTTTATAGTCCCAGGTGAATGCTTTAGATCTACTCACCAAGGTGTCAAACAATATTTGTTCTTCCATTTCAGTTAACCAACTATTGATGTTCAAAGGTTTTCCTGGCAGCAACATAATGGTTTTGACTTTTGGATGGTTGGACGTGATAGTGTACATAAGCCTTATCAGGGTGTTAATTGGAAAGCTATGCGGTAAAATTTTATGAAGTCAAGCAACATCTGCAAAGAAATTGCAAGTTTTTAGAACTAAGTTCATCAAAGGGAAAGGTAATCCAATAAAACTAGCACCATCAAATTTTTCCTGGTCTAAGTTGATTGGGTCTCCTAGGATTTCTTCTACATCTAGCATCTCCTCACTACCTGAATCAATGACAAGATTTTCCATGTCGTCTTCCAATTCATCCTCCAACTCTTCACCATGCTATTTAATAACTACCATGGCCAGTGAAGTCAAATTGTCCTATCCATCAAGGCTTTCTAGTTCATCAACCCATACTTTGTTGTGTTCAACAGGATTGGCAAGAGGATACAAAAACAAATGTTTTCTATTAGATCCATGGGATATCGTCATTCCTCCCTCCCTACAATCAATTTTGGCTGCAACCATAGCCAGCCATGGTCGTCCTAGAATTATTGGATAACTGTCTTTGGACGTAAGGGATTCAATTATTTGGAAATCCACTAGGTATTCCCATTTGTCCACCTTAACGAGAACATTTTTTATGATGCCTTTGGGAATAGCTATGGATTGCTTTGCCATCTGTAAGACTGTAGTTGTGGGGCGTAGATCAGTAAGTCCTAATTTTTCCATCACATCAACAGTCATTACGTTAATGGCTGCTCCAAGGTCCACTAAAGCATTAGGTATTTCTACCTCATTAACTATTACTGTTATAAGTGGACTTCCTGGGTCATCATATTTTAGAGCAGTGACTGTTCCAGCTAACAAATCAACTAGGTACCCATTTATATGAACAATGTTGATTCGTTTTGGCTTTCTCCCTAGGGTTTTGATGCACAACTATTTAATCAACTGGTTTAACTCGGGGATCTCTTTAATCACCTATAACAAGGGAAATTCAATCTACAACATTTAATTTCCTATATCAATGCAGTCTCAGTGGTTGAGATCTCTTCTGAAGCATTTTCCATAGGAATTGGTTTTAGTCGCTCTGGAAAAAGGTGCTTTGATTCTGTCCTTAGATGTAGGATGCTTCAGAGGTTCAATTGAAGGTTGTTTGTCTCTTAGTGTTGGATCCTTCAGAAGTTTAGTTGGAGACTGACCCCCCTCCTCCTGAGGTAGGTCGAAAGCTCCAATTGAAGATGGCGGGTCAGGCGCAGGTTCTATGGATGTGGGTGTTATGGAATTTTTCTCAGCAGACTTCGTGCTAGGTTCATTGATGATTTCTTCAATAGTCGGTTGTGAAAGTGTTTTACCAGACCTCAATTACAGGTTTCCACAGTGTATGGCATTAAGCCCAGTGACATTGTCTTGTTCGGCGGAATACACCAGAGTATTTGGGTGATTGTTCTTTGGGTTAGGAACTAGTTGTGCCAGAAGTGGTGGTTGGTTAACTTGCTTAGTTTGTGGAGTATTCTTCTGGGTCCAGTGTAAAATTGATGTTGAGGTTGGTTTCATTGAGGAATGGGATTTTGAGGGTACCACTATGGTTGAGGTTGATTAGGCCACTAAGGGTTACCCCAAGGTTGGTTTTCCCATTTTGGTGGTCCCCAAGGATAGGTTCCCCAATTAGAGGGTACTTGAGGCTAGGGTGTTTCCCATTGGTTATTGTTCCAATTTGGTTGGGGCCGCTAGTTAGGATTGGAATTCTGGCCATAGGAAAAATTACCTTCAGTTCTTTGGTTGACAACGTTCACTTCTTCCTCGAATGGGGTTGTTCTTTTCTTGGAATTTTTGATGGCATTCAGAAGCTCACACTGGTTGGTGGGGTGATTCTTGTCACACACTTGACAAACGTCAATCTTATCAACTTTTTCCAAGGGACGTTCTCTTAGTAGATGTTTGTTTTGGCATCGAGGGCAATAGATGGGTAAGGTCTCAGAGTTTCATGTTTCATCCTGTATGTCATCTTAAGTGGTGTTTAACTGGATGAGAATGTCAGTATTGAAGTTGGTGAGCTCTTCACGAAGTTTGCTAATGTCATTAGAACCTCTAAAAAGGGTGGACTTCCTAATTCCTCCTCGAGTTCGAGAGAAATTCCAACATAACTCTATAATCTCTTCAAGTCTCATTTGGGACACATCTCCTTTTCCCATTAAATCTAAACTCCTCTGAGCTTCGTCATCAATACCTTTGTGAAATAAGGTCTTCAAAATATCAAGACTTATAAATCTCCACCACAACAATTGGATAAGCAGATAAACCTATCTAGGTAATCCTCTAAACTTTCATCCTCGTTTTTCCTTATTTGAAATAGTTCTTCTTTCCTATCACTCACCCTGCAGTAACTTTGGTATTTCTCCAAAAAGACAAACTTCATTTCATCCCAAGAGGTTATCGAGTGAGAAGCCAACCCCATAAACCAGTGCATAGAGTCTTTCAGAGTGGAAGGGAAAAGCTTTAGTTTTTGATTATCAGTCTTGTAGTCATATGTCTGACACAAGACTTTGAATTCAAATAGAAACATATCAAGGTCCTCAATAGACAAACCACGAAAGGTTGGAAAGAAGGCCGGTGAGATATTTTTCACTGTCATATCATCACCTGCATCAATCGCAATAGGATAAGTGAATGTACATGGTGGAGGGTTATCGTTGTTATTATTGGCGACATTTCTACGGTCACCCATGATGTTGAAGAAAATATGATTTTCATCCCAATTTCATTTAGTTGGGCGCAGTTCAAGAGTTTGTAAAGGGATATACTCCTCTTCAACTATAGGTTCTCTTTCTTGAGTATATGGGAAGGTCTCAAGTTGACCCCATTCGGTCAATTCCTCAGTAAGTTCTTGATCTGAGTTGCCTTCCTCCCTACTTGTTGCTTGTACATCAATTTGGGGGGGGGGGTTTGGTATGAATCTTCAGTGGGGGCCTCATTTCTTGACTATGCAAAAAAGAGTCCAAAGAGCTATTCCTATCCGTAAAAGAGGTATTCAAGATATCTTGTACTAACACTAGAAAAAGGAGTTCCTCAGCAACGGCACCAAAAACTGACAGGTTGTCGTTAGGTCCTAACACTTTAGTGAATAAACACATCAATATATCAACTGGGCAGTGTCCAATGATTGTATGCAATAGAAGACATGTCAACTTATCTCTCTCAGGTTTCCTAAATACTAACCAATTGAATAAAAGTTCTACGCTAAGGGGCCTCTGATCTTGAAAGTAGTAAATCATCTATCTAGAAAGCGGGAAAATGACTCAAACTAGGAAACATAAAATTAAGAATCTGAAAAGCATTACCACTAAACTAGAAAGCATGGAAATGATTAATCTAAAGAATGCATAAATTGATGAAGAAGTGAAACACGTAAAGAAATTAGGAAACATTTATCTAATGTGAAGGATAACAAACAAACTGCTAATCATAAAACAATTTAACAGAATCAACTGCAGAAAGGTGCTCCGGACATTCAAATGTTAAGCTTAGAAACCACGGACTTAGTTGCAACTTGCAGGCTTGGCAATGACATCATAACATATACTCATGAAAGTGAAATGAAATTCAACTATTATCTACTAAAAGGAAATGCAGAATAAGAAATAACATACTTATCTATCTATCTATAACCCTCGAGTGCCCAACTCTCGGGTGTGTCTACAACTACTTCAGATCACACACACTGGAAAAATCTAAGTTACTTCATTCTAAAGACTTCATTCACATCGCTCAATAATTCAAAGAGTGGTGAGAAAACTCATATTCATATGGTAGTTTTTACTCAAAAGACAGATTGGTAGCATAACGATAATCTTCAGTCTCTATTCATTATTTGTAGCAGTTACATAATTATTTGAAGAGAACTAACAAAAATCCTACTTTCCAGTTAATAGAGTCTTTTTAAAAGATTTCCAATAAAAGAGGGACTTTAAATCCCATGATATACAATATTAAAGAGGCTCGCATGAGCCATAAATTTTTTGAAACTGAAAAATAACAGAGTTATAAAGACTCGGCCCAAAACATGTGCTTTTGGAATTTTAGCGCCTGCCCGCTTGTTTTCAAAAGTATGAAGATCCACGTTCATTTCCCTTTGACTAGAATGGTGATGGGGAGTGGAGTTGACCTACAAAATGCTCAAATACCAAACCATTAAATCAACATAAATAAGCTTAATTCGCCTAACTTCAAGAAATAAAGTTTGTACACTTATTCATAAAAAGAGAGCAATTATTTTTCCTAAAGGTAATCAATTGGCAGGGTAATTTGGGCTGAAGGGTTTAGATTTGAATATTGAGCCCATTATGTTGATGAGGCTATTTTTACCTCATCAAGAGTCAAGAATTATTGGATTTAGTAAGTATACTACGAATCTAGGAGTATGCATTATTAGCATAAGTTGGAAACTTCAAACAAAGTAAATAGTCAATGAAAGAGGTATCCAAGAAGTTGGAGAACTCTTGACCAAAAAAGTCTAAATTTTGTGCAAGGATAGGAACTTGTAAGAAAGGAGATAGTACCTTGGAATAAGGGAAGAGACAAAAGTGGTCAGAAATGGAGTAATCAATAAAGTGGACATGGTTCCACCAACTAAAATCGATGAGATCAATTTGGAGTTTTGATTAAGGTGAGAGAAAGAAACCAAGCAACCTTGGTACCTCTAAAGGTTATGAGAGAATAAGTTACCAAGAATTGGGACAAAGTCACTTGAAAAGGTGATTGTGATGAAGAATCCTGAAAAGGTAAATTGTATTGATCTGACAAAGGTTTGGATAGTATATAGATTGGTTGGAGTATAAATTAAACTCACCAACATTTCAACGTAAACCAACATATATTTAGAGGTTCCAAAAGGAAATGGAATACAATAGGACAATATGTGTTAGAACTATATGAAGTTGTAAGGAGACAACACTCTAAGTTGAAAGGTACATCAACAAAAGAGGCTTTGTGGGTATGGATAATCCTCCACAAAAAGGATATTGGAAAGAGAATTGGAATAGTAGAGAGTCTCTTAGCTAGTAAGGTTGCTAGTTATTCAATAGATATTTTTATTAATGATCCAATTATTAAAACTATGAGATGAGAGATCAGTGATGAATCAACTTCAGGAAAAAAGTATATTCAACGTATGCCATGAAGGCCACAAAAAGGCAATAAAAATCCTACAACAAGGAATGCCAAATAATTTCAAGAAAGAAAGTGTTTACTAGGAGTTCAACTCCGAGTTGATTGAATGTTGTGGAAACACTAAGGGGGGAAGAAAGAGAGTGGATCAACTCATATTAAGTACCCCACCCAACAAAAAATTATGAATATATTTTCAATTTGGAAGAACTTTTGACTTCTTCGTAAGTCAAGATGACAATTAAGTCATGTATTTCATAGCCACAAGAATAAGGTATTGGAATTTTTGGAGAAAATTTGTGGAAAGGTCAAGGATCGTGACCTATTATCATACCATACCTTATATATATGATTGATTGAAATATCAAACAATATAATCATTGATTCCTTATAAAAGGGATAGGCATATTACTTGATCATGAAAGGGAAGATCATTGCCAAGAATAGGTAAGGAGAGATCTCAATTACTCATGATTTGGAGTTAATGAGAAAAATTTGTGCTTGGTTTAGGTATACAACAAAATTTGATACCTTATAGGAACCAACATGATTAAACAAGGATTGTTACTCAAAATTAGTACCAAATCTTATTGGGAAATTTAGAGTGAGTTGAAAGATGGATTAATTATTTGGAAAAGATCCAAGGACGAAAGAAATCCAAGAGTGGATGCTCTAAGATAAAGGAGATTTATCCCCGCAAAACTCCTAACCATTATTACTTGGGAATTAAAGGTGGTGTGAGATCATAAAATAGGTTTTTATTTAGTCAAAGTATAGACTATTATGGGATGTAAAAGAGCCTAAGAACCCAAAATTTTGGAAGATTAGGGAATGAAACGAGGAAATTGATGTCATGGTTAGGATATTGGAATGAAAAAGTGATTTGTTAGATGAGGAACCACTATAATCTGGTAAAAGATAGAGTAGAAGGTTGCATGGAAGGTGGCAAGACAATGTCTAGTGTGCCAAGAAATGAAGACCGGATGTCATCATCAACAGGACATGTGTACTCTCTTAAGATTCTAGAGGGGGAGTGGTAGAACATAAGACAATTTAACCTATCTATGTCAGTATAACTGACATAATATTATGGTGGAAAAAACTCATCAAGGTAATCAATGCTAGTTGGAAACTTGAGAAATATAGGATTTCGGTCATAAATAATATATTGTGAGAAGTATTTGCTTAGTATTCCTGAGAAGGTTGTATCAGTTATGAACAAGAAAATAATGATAGGGTTGTGTAAACCATGATCATATTATGATACATTCAATTGAACGAATGCGTAATATATTATTATAGCTGAATAGGCAAAAGTGGTAAACCAAATCTTGAATGATTTGTTGAATACTTATAAACTTCTAACATTGAGGTTTGATCCAATATATAGAAAAGAGGGTTAAAACCCTATAGGGCTGAAATAGGCTTAGAAATAGGAATAACCTTAGAATTGATAGATTGTCAAAAAGGAGTAATAGATCGAAGAGATTGATGAAAATTTATCGATACAAAGCTTAAGTATGAAACAATATCAAAACTTGACATGTGTCCAAGAGCAATCTTATACTCAAGATGGATAAGTAGTCAAGAACAATACCTTATGGTTAAGGAAAATGGATGTGTAAGTGATGGATAGACTCAAATTTTGAGTTGTCTAAAAGTGTAAATACCAAAGGGAAGGATGGGACCTATAGTGTAGTGCACAATGCACCGTTATTCCTTTTCTATTTGGATTATACTAAAGATAAATTCATGGGCCAATGAGAACGTGTTTTCCAATCACTATAGGTGTCATGTAGGATATAGTTACTGTCGTACATGATATGTACATATGAGGTATTGTGACCACCATACTTAAATGTCTTTGGGAGAGTAAGTATAGTAAGGTATACAAAGTTCCCTATGTGTTAACAAAGACACTCGAGGCACGACCCAAGAAGGACAAGATTGCAAGGAGTGAAGCTACATAGGAAGAATGTTTTATGATTCTTACATATTTTGAGAATGGTAAGTAAAAAAATTATTTGACTTTATCTAGATAAACTAAAGTGTTTTAAATCATCGGGGACGGTGATTCACAGGGGGGAAGTATGTTACACCCCATTTTGTTATTACTGCTTTACTTTTACCTTTACGAGTAAATAGGATGGTAAATACAATCATGAGTTTGATATGTTTTCTAAAAGAATGGAATACTAGAATAGGTATTAATGGGCAAGGTCGTTGATGTCACAACTTGCATCATTTAGTCAATTAACAATCGAACCGGGTGTGTCTCAGAGCTATATGTGATAAGGATGTTTGTCACGGATTTTTGGAGGGATTTTGCACTGTAAACAATGACTTCAGGTGTCAGTTTGGCTCCTTCAGGAGCTTTCAAGAGCTCTTAGGAGTTGAACTTCAACGACTAATTCCTAATGATCAATTCTATCTTATTTCCTAATTTAAAGTTCTGTTGACTTATTTCTGACTTCCTTTGACTTGATTGAGATCGATTCATGGAAAAGAATAACATTTATCTTAATTCTTAATCTAGAATTCGAAATCCAAATTCAATTCTAATTTACTTCAAAAGAAATCTATCTTAAGATTTGCTGGAAAATAAATGCTATTTTAAAGAACAAAAATAAAGTGCAGGCAAATAATGATTAATCTAGAAAACATAAATACTAATTTCCATGAACAAATTTTAGTTTCATCTTTCCATAAGTTCCCATCATTGCTTCAATTAAACTTAACAAATAATTACCAAACTTAATTCCTACAAACAACATCTAAATTTGATTAACTCAATAAACCTTACAATGAATCTAACAAACCATTCTAACCATGATGAACTAAACTTAAAAGTGATTTAAACACAATTGCTGAAAATAATTCAAATAGAATTAACATTCTAGATTTAACATCTAATGAACTGAAACAAAAAAAACTCAGAAAAATACCACACAAGATCGCTTCCTTTGGTTGAGTATGCCCTGCTCTTCCTCCAGTGAGATCTCTTAACACAGTGATTCAAGTTAACTTCTTATCTTCATTCAAATTGATCAAATAGGGACACAGAACAAATTATTGCAACCATTACAAAATTCTAGTTGAAAATCATCTAACTCCTTTCTAAATCCTAAACATGGATATTTATAACTATATCCTTATTCAATTCAAAACATGGCATCAGCTGCCAAGATTCAAGGCGTCTAAACTAAAGACTTAAATAAAACTAAAACATGATTGAGAATAGACAGAGAGAAATTCCAGATCGACACTGGGACTAGAAGTTCCTAAACCAACTAAAAGAAGTTGATTTGAAACTTTAGCGATTCATCATCCAACTGGGCCGATTAGTGGCACAATTGTCTTCATTTGATTAAACAGGGAGTTTAACTTTATCATCAGTCTTTTAAATACCCTGAATAAAATCCTTAAGAATAGGATACTAATTATGACAATAAAATATTAAAACTACATAATTAACTCATCAATATCATCACAAAAGCAACACATTTAATATAAAGCATTACCTCAAATATATCTACCAAATTAGCCAAACATAAAGAAAAGCAAGTAAATATATTAGTATATATTCTACCACCAATCATGTTAATTAATAAAATAAACAAGTCTTTTAAACATAAAATGACTATATGAAAGTATCTCTGAGCCCCTTATCATTCTTACCCACTTGTTGTGACCATGTCCTTATGGTTCTTTGTTAAGAATTATGGTGGTTTGTTTGTCCTTGTTCACTTCTTTCATCCAAATGGAACAATCGAACACTCCTTCCCTATATTGCAGTGGTAGTTTGGTCTTGAGTGCAAAGCCATTATTTTCCTTTAGCTTCTCAAACCAGGGTTTTATCACCTCCTTTGGAATATTGGCTGGTGCCTTGAGTTTTGGAGCGAGCATGATGATAATTGACATTCTCAACCGCATACCAACCCAGAATTCTTGATGTTGTTCAATCAAGGAGATCACATGCCTAACTATTATCAAGCTCCATTTGAGGTTATTTGGGCTTATAGGCTCTCTTCTTCTCAATGACTCGGGAATGGTGAAATACCTTTCCTCACATGAATTTATTGCCAATGGAGGAAGTGTCCCTTCTACATTATAGAAAGTAGATATACTATTCAAAAAAATTGAAACATAGAGAGGATTGATGTGATTTTTCCTTACAACTGATCAGACCATTTTAATATAATTCTGTGCATGAGGCATTTTGGGCCTCATTGGTAAACTATACCTTTTCTGAGCCTCTTTGTATTTTTCCATCCTTTTCAACCATTCAACCTGATTCAACATTAAGGAGACAAAGGACCTGATTTGTAGTTCACCAACATAAAAATTTAACAAAGAATCATCATTATCTCCCATCAAAAACCTGTGCTGGAAAAACTCACACATCTAGTTTTGAATATCAGGGTGGCTATGGAAGTAATCTTGCAGAAAATATGTCATTATGATAATCAAGGCTTGTCCTTAAAACTAATTGATTGAGCTTCCATTGTAGAAACTTCTCCCTGAGAAATAAAGCATATATTTTTTATGGTCTTCTCATTGACAACATTGCAAAACTTATCTCTATTGCTTGCTCAAGTCTTCTTTCAAATTCATTTCTTTCTTCCTCTAATTTTTGTATTTGCTTTTTCAACTGAACATTTTCATGCTTGAATTTCAGGGCTACTAAAGAGAGATATCCAGGTTGAGTCCTTTATGGAACATCTGATGGAATATTAGATGGAATGGGAGGCAGAGCAAGGTAATGTGGTGGGGCCGCAGAAGTAGAAGCTTCTTGAGAATAAAACCTCATGGACTATTGTTTTAATTGCTCTTCTTTTAACTACAATTCCTCTTTCAACTTCATGATTTTCTCTGTGCTTGCACACTAGCTTGTTACAAAGCCTCTTCGGTGTTATTCAACTGCCCTTTGTACCTTGATTCCCTTTCTTCAATCTCTTTTTCCATTTCCTAAGTTTTATTGAGGGATTGTCGTAACTCTTCCTCTTTTCTTTTCAATTTTTCCTCAAGAAACTGCATATTCCTCCTTTCTTGCTCCAGTTCAACTTCAATTCTTGAAAATTTCATTGCTCTTAACAATTCCTCTATTTCTAATTCTTCCTCATTTTTTTTTTCATGGACTTCTTCTTCTTCAACTATTGGCTCTTTTCCCTTTCTCCTCTCAACAGTTGGGGAAGGTGTAGGAGATCTTTCGACTTTCTCTTCCTCAAATTCCTCAAAGGCTTCCACTTCTTCTAATTGTGTTTCAAATTCTTCAACATATTCATGGACCTTGGTTATCGGGGTTCTTTCAGGAGATGGCATTAGACCCTCAAGAAGGCTGTGGGGTTGCTCAGGAGACTGCATTGGTGTTTGGTTTCTTCATGGGTTGGAAAAGTTTCTTTCGAGCTTTCAGAGACATGGGTTTCAAATGTAGGGATTTCTTCAGGAGTCGACACAATGATCTCAACATTACTAGGGATTTCTTCATTCAAGTCTTGTTTTCTCTTTTTAGAGGCACTACGAGTTACCCTAGAGTATTCTTGTAGCTTTCTTTTACCCATTTTCTTCTCTCCTTTAGAAGATTCACCTTTGTCTACTTTTGCCCTTTTTGTCGCAGGCCCCTTTAAAGATTTTCCTTTTTGTTTTTCTATGGGTGCGTACAAAAATTCAAGCCAACCATGTTTCCCAAACTCTTTCTTTAAGAAATGATGCTTAATTATTAGATGAATTAACCCATGGTATTTTATGGAAGATTATCCTCTAGATTTTACCCGGGAAATCATTGAAGCAATTTGCGGAAACAAAAATGCTGGCAAATTGATTCTAGCTGAGGGTTTTGTGTTTCCATACCTCAAATGTATTAACAATTGCATTCCTAGCCTCAATACAGTGTCGTATTGTCCTTCACATGTGAAGAATTTCATGACCCACATTGCAGTCATTCTCCAAGGTTCTTCTAAACTATTTTGAGCTATTCCTCGCTGATCTCCTTTATGCATGAGAATCTCTGGCTTTTGTTTTGGTTCTTGGTGAAATGCTGCCACCAATTTATCAAACTTTACTCGGCCCTTATTAACTGGTTTTCCTTCACCAGGAATTCCTAAAATTTCACTTATAATTTCAGGAGTAACTTCAATAATTTCTCCTCTAACTTTTGTGACATTTACATGGAAATTCCTTATGAATTCCTCCATAATTTCCTGCTGAAAACTTTCATACTGCAGAATAAAATCCAACCATCCTGCTTCTCTCATAATCCTTTTGGTTTCAAAATCAATAGTAAAGTTTTTGGCTCTACATTTCTTTTGCTCCCCATATTTTCTGTCAAAAACGGTGGATTTCAACAATGGCAGACTGAGCTTTTTACACAATATCCATAATGATCTTTTCTTGTATTTGGAGCAGCTATTTTGAAAAATGACACGACGTGTCAATAATTCCTTGTATTAAATTCCTTTATTGCTCTAGACGATTTGCACACCACAATTTGCAGTTGCAATTCAATTTGCAAAGTTGGTGGCATTCCTTACACATGCTAGCTTTAATTTTGAAAGATTTTGAAAAGATAGGTGAATCTCAACATGACCCGCAATCATTACGGATGTCATTTGAATGCCACATCACATTTATACCAACTCCTATGTCACTTTTTGAAATGATTAAAAGACATTTATTATTATTATTATTAATAACAATCTAGCGAAGATTTCTAAATTCATAAATATTTACCTATTTTACATTAGTTTAACTACTTTAGAAAATAATATTTGAGAATAATATTCACATTAAATGTGCACCTTTATTTATTGCAAGTCTTCGAGATCTTTAGGAGCCTTCAGGAGCTCTCAAGATTTTTGGAACTTCAGGAGTCTTCTGGAGCTATCGAGCCAAATGGAGTCTTCAGAGTCTTTAGTCTTCAGGATCTTCAGGAGCTTTCAGGAGTTAACTCAGATAGAACACCATTACTGGTTTTCAATCATCTTTTTTTTTTCGAAAGCAAATCGCCATTTACTGGTTTTCAATTTACTTTCATTTTTCCCAAGGTAAACCGCCATTTGTTGGTTTTCAATTCACCTTGTTTATTCATGCCTTCTTCAAAGGTTCAAAGCTCTTCTCTCATGGAAGATATATCTTCCATGAGAAAATGTTCAATTTTGTGTTGAAGATCATCTAAAAATTCCTCCTTTGATGTTGGCTTATGATATGTTTTCAATCGATGACCATTAACTAGCATAACTCTTTTTTTCTCTATCAATTGGTACTAATTGAGCAACTCCATTTTCAAATAAATTGATCTATCTCATAGGGTCCTAACCATCTTGTATGGAATTTCCCTTTAAACTCTTTAAATCTGGAGTCAAATAATAATGCCCAATCTCCTTCCTTGAACTATCTAGACACAATATGCTTATTGTGTCATTCCTTTTTTTGCTTTTGAATTACCTTTGTATGCTGAAGAGCCTCCATTCTCATCTCATCAAGTCTGTTGAGGTGCAAAATTCTACTTTTCTTGGACCCTAGTAAATCAATTCCAACTTCTACTGCAATTTTTAGTGTTCTTAATTCAAATTCTATTCACATGACTGGTTTTTTCCCATACACAAGTTCATATGGAGAAAATCTAGTTGTTGTTTTCCATGTGGTATTATAAGCCCATACTGCCTCATCTAACCTCTTTGCCTAGTCTGTTTTCCTTAACGAAACAGTCTTTGTCAAGATATTCTCTAATTCTTGATTAGTGACTTCAACTTGTCCATTTGCCTGAGGATGATATGGTGAAGATTTCCTATGGGTCATCCGATATCTTTGCAAAAAGGCTTCCATTGTTACTGATACAAATTGTGGTCCTTGGTCTGAAACAATTTTTCTCCGTGCACCAAATCTCTGAAGAATTTTCTTTTACAAAAAATCTACAACTTTATCCTCTCTTGTTGTCAGAATTCTTTCACCTCGGCCCATTTTGTTGCATAATTAGGATAAACAAGTATATAATGTTTCCCTTTAAAAGGTGGATCAACAGGTCCCACAAAATTGATTCCTCATTTTTCCAATGGTTCCAGAGCTATTTTTGGCTGAAATGGCATCTCCATTGTTGGGGTGGGTCTTCCCATCCGTTGACATTCATCACAATGCTTAACAAAGAATGTAACATCCTTTGTCATTGATAGCCAATAGTAACCAGCTCCTAAGATCTTATGAACTGTTCTTACCACCGAATAGTGTCCTCCTTTTGTCTCATGAAGGTAGGCATGTACTACATCATAAACATCTAACTTAGCTACACATATGCGAAGAACATGATCAAGACACATTTTAAATAAAAGACCATTAATCCACTGAAATCTAGAACTATCACGAATTAACCTTCTTTTTTGTTTATGACTGAAGTGATTTGGACACTTCCCTATTACAAGGTAATTTGCCAAATCAGAAAACCATGGTGGATGAATTGATATTGCAAATAAATGTTCATCTGGAAATGTTTCATCCACTAGTTCTTGATCATCTTGCAAAACAATTCTGGAAAGAAATTTAGCAACAACATTATCCTTTCCAGGGTTATCTATGATAGTCACATCAAATTCCTACAACAACAGTAACCATCTAATAATGCGTCCACCTACTACAGCCTTGTTCATCAAATATCTAATTGCAGCATGGTCTATATGTATGTAAACTTTGTAACCTGTAATATAATGCCTATATTTGTTTATTGCATATACTATAGCTAATTTTTATTTTATTTTTGTTGTTGTATAGTTTCTTTCAACAGGATTTAAATTTTTGCTAACATAATATATTGCATGCATGGCACCATTGTCATCTTTTTGTCCTAATACTACTCCAATAGCTAGATTGGATGCATCAATATGTATGTGAAATGGTTCTCCCCAAACAGGTCCTTTAATAATCAAAGAAGTTGTTAAACCTATTTTAATTGTCTCAAAATATTTTTGACAATCTTCAGTCCATACAAACTCCTCTTCTTTCTTGAGCAATGTAAACAAGGGTCCAACAATTTTACTAAATCATTCTATAAATCTTCTGTAATATCTAGCATGCCCAAGAAAACATCGAACACCAGTTTGGTTCTTAGGGATTTCAATGTTCTGTATGATCTCAACTTTCTTGGGATCTACTTTTATCCCCACTTTTGAGATGTGATGTCCCAAAACAATACCCTCTGTCATCATTATTGAACTTTTTTCATGATTTAAGGACAACTTGTGATGTTTACATCGCTGTAAAACTTTTTCTAAGTTTTTAAGGGCCTCCTCAAATGTTTTTACATGAACAGTAAAGTCATCCATATATACTTCAACACACATAGTGGTGAAATCTGCAAAGATAGCAAGGACTGCTCTTTGAAAAGTGATCGGTGCATTACACAGTCCAAATGGTAAAACTGTATAAGTGTATGTACCCCAAGGACAAGTAAAAGTAGTTTTATCTTGATCTTTAGGGGCTACTTGGATCTAATTGTATCCACTAAAGCCATCAAGAAAAGAGAAATAATTGTTGCCTCCTAGGTTATCAAGTACTTGGTCAATTAATGGCAATGGAAAATGGTCCTTCTTTGTTGCTTTATTCAATTCTCTATAATCCACACACACACGCCATTTACCATTTTTCTTGGGTACAATAACCAATCGAGAAACCCACTGACTATCAGATATTGGGTAAATGAATCCTACTTTGAGCAACTTTTCTATTTCTTGTTTAATAATGTCAGGAACAACATGATTGATTTTCCTTTGACCTTATCTGATTGGTCTTACATCTTCAATGTATAGGTGATGACTACAAATTGAAGGATGAATTCCTCTCATATCCTTATACTCCCAAGAAAATGCTTCAGTGTGTTTTTCTATATTTTCCTTCAATTCTTTTTCTTGTGTTGGGGATAAAGATGAATTAATGTTGAGAGGTTTATCTCAAGCTACTTGAATTTCTTTAGTTCCATTTTTACAATCTAGGGATTTTTCAACAAGTGTATTCAGAGGACAAGAGTGTTGTCGATGTAATGTTGCTTGACATTTTCCTTTCTCATTTGGATTAATGTCTTCTAAAGTAAACTCTTGCTCTTCACATTCTTCAATATGTTCAACCAAAGTAACCATAGCTAACTCTACAATGCCATCACTCATCTGATGTTAGGATCTAGGACTGTTGCATGTGAATAATAACTTTTACAATGATTAAACTGAAGGTCTTTCAAACATAATTTCATAATTAAAATTCTTAAACAAAAATTCTATGATTACACAACCAAATCAAAGTGATGAAAAAAATAGAAGAGAGAAAGGAGATAGAAGACAAAACACATGTTGATAACGAAGTTCGCCAATATAGCTACGTCTTTGGGTCCCTCTCCAAACAATGATCGATCCTCAATTATGCTCCAAACGGATTACAAGGCTTCAACTGACAAAGTGTCGAGTCTTATGGTTACAAAGATTCACAAAGTTCTTCTCCTTCAAGTGCAACAGAATAACAATGCTCCAAAGCACAAAGTTGAACATACAAGACTCCAAGAAAATTCTCTCACAACTCACCACCTCTAAAGGAAATTATCTCAAAAAATTCTCCACTTCTAAGTCACCACTTGGTTATCGCAAGTCCTAAATTCCCCCTTTTATGCATAAAAAATTGCTCAATATGGTTACTAACCATATATTTGAAAAAACTACACTATCTCCAAAAATCCCCCATAATTACATATGTAGTTTTGAAAATCTTCCTTATTTATAAAAATAATCTACCTTTAAAATCATAAAAATCCTAACCGCTTTTAATTGTAGGTCCTTATAGTTTCGGGCTTTACAAGGTAATCATAAAAATCCTTTTAACAATCTTTAAATGCCCTTTTTAAAAAGATCTTGATTAAATCCTTAAACTTTTAATATTTTGGAAACCCTTATTTTAAGGCATTCGGGTGAGCTTTTTAAAGTTCATAAAGGATATATATTGTAAATATTATTCTAAGGTAGACATTATATTTAGAGGAATTAAATCTTATTTAAATATTTATATATACGGAGGGGTTTTCCTTTTATCATGGAGAAAGGTAACGCAAGAGGATTTTAAGGCATGGGTTAAGGGATCAAATCCCACTAAATCCTCATTATTTTAATTTTTTTAAATCATACACTTTTTTTTCCTTTAATAATTATGGTTTAATCCATATTTATGCCACGTAATCTACTCTTGCCATGTGTCAGTCTCTGAAAGGTCAGCTGTGCCATGTCACCCACTTGCCACGTCAGCATTTTGACCAAGTTTGACTAGTCATAACTTTCGCATACGGACTCTATTCGATGTGAAGTGAACGTCGTTGGAATTGTGGCGATGAGCTCTTCGACATGATGCTACTTTTGACCATTTTTGAGATGATAATTTTTTTCACCTTTCTGACTGGCCTCTATACTTGGTTTGACCCCAACTTTGACCGGCCATAACTTGAGCATACGAGCTCCTTTTTCACCCAATCAAGTTACGTTGGGTTATGTTTTTTGAGCTCTTCAAGATGACGCTAAAATTTGGAGCATATGGAACACTTCAATTTCTGATGACAAGTATCCACCTGGATTAGTCCTCCCCACTAGAGAGGTTTTGGACCTCTAAAAGTTACATTTATTTAGAATTTAAGTGAGGGCATGGCCTCCCCACTTGTCCTATATCACATGTCCATTTGTACACCTCGCTCATCACCATAATTAGGATTGCAATAACATTGTTGAACACATACATCATTCTATCACTTCCATAAGCATCTCCATCAACTGTTACAACCATTAACTAATAAACACTACTAATATCAAGATGAATAACAATGAAAAAATGAAAGAGAATGAACCAACAACATGTCTATCTTTCACAACATGAACATTTTTACCCAAGGGAATCTCCAAATTCCTAACCAAAATTTGTGGACTTGGATCATCAATGCCTTCATTTATTGTTTCCTCATGTTGTATTGTTGGTGTATCCTACAACCTATGATTAGCCTTGATTACATCAAGTTCATGTTTAGAACCAACTGAATTAACAGACACAAGAGAGAAATCTTTACTTGCATTAATCACCCTTTTTAATTTCCCTGTGTTTGCAAAAGATCTATCAGTCTTGATCATGTGAGAATGTACAATATACTTGATACCATCTTTAAACAAGTGATAATGATTAAATTCCCTGTAGAAAATAGCCTTTCGATCATACAAATATGGGCTACCTAGCACTATCCCACAGATATCTAGTGGAACCACATAAAACTGCACCTCATCAACATACTTACTTGTGATTGCAAAGCTTAAAACACATTGCCTTGTTACTTGCAATTCATTATTTTCACAAACCCAACCTAGTGGATAAGGTTTTTGATGCAGTGTAGTTTTCAATCCCAAATTCCCTAAAACATTTTATGAGATTAAGTTAATTTGAGATCCACTATCTATGAGAGTATCAATTTTAGTGTGCTTTGCAACAACCCTTATGTGAAAAAGCTCATTTCTTTTCTTATCTTCAGGGACATCATAAACTTGAGAAGTAGAAGCACAACTAGCAACAGAAACATTATAAGCCTTACCTTTCAATCCCATTGGTGTTATCTTAGTTTCATCTTCAGACTCTGAACCAAGATCCATAACAACATTTGAGGACTTCTTCTTACCTTTCTGTTTACGAACCCATTTCGGCTCCAATTCTGGATGCAAATTCCAATAGTTATTTGCATCATGACCTTCCCTATCACGATGAGAGCATGTGAGCTTATCATCCTTCTTCTTAATGGTAGTTGTCTTCTTCCCCTTTACTGTATCTTTAAATTTACCTTTAGACTTAGATGAATTCTTATCATGCTTATCAACAAAAGTACTCTTACCTCTTGAATCCAAGTGTGTTGCTTGAACACGTACTTCATCCAAATTACAAGGATTCAAAACCAAAATAGAATGTATTAGATAAGAGTGAAGACCACCTATGTACTTAAGCAAGGTATCCTGGGTGTACAATAGAACATTCAATGCAGTAGCCCTTTTCCTGAATTTATGGGTGTACTCTTGGACAATTTGACCTTTCCCTTGCCTAAACATTTTCCAATCCATCATTAACTGTTGCATATGGCCTAGGGGATAAAATTGCTTCTTAAGAGCATTAACAAATTTTGCCCAAGTTAAATTGACTCTACCATGGTGCAAAATTTCTTCCCGAGTTTACTCTCCCACTAGGTTAGAGTTGTTTCTCCCAATCAAAGAGTAGCTAACTAGATCCTAGAAGCATCATCTAAGAGACCTTGAACTCTACGGTACACTTCTATTTGTTGAACCTAGTCATCTAATTTCTCAGCATTTAATTCCCCACAATACTTAGGTAGATCAAATTTTACATCCAATTTAATTGTTGGCATATGTGCACCCTTGAAAGGATTAGCAAGTGAAGTAGAATCTGAAGAAGAAGGAGAAGATGGAGAAGAAGGAGAAGATGGAGAAGAAGGAATTTCTAGAGGCTCATCATCACCTCCTAATATTTTCCCTTTGTCCTTTCGATCCACATGCTTTTCTTGCTTCGACAAATCTCCTTTTTCACGCTTCTTCAGTTCCAGCTTTTCCTGCATTTTCTGAAAAAAGAACTTCTACCATTGCCTTCATTTCAAGAAAATATTTTTGAAAACTCTTCTCATAAAGCTTTGAACTTGTATTAGCTTCTAATCCTGCCATCCTTGGTAAATTTCGTCCTTTTCCGATCTCAAGATTATACTCTGCAAGTATGCCTTCACCTCGATGTTTCCTGGATCGTGTTATGATTAACCTTTGCAAACACTAGTCACAACAAAGCTCTGATACCACTTCATCTAATGTTAGGATCTAGGATTGTTGCATGTGAATAATAACTTTTACAACGATTAAATTGAAGGTCTTTAAAACATAATTTCGTAATTAAAATGCTTAAACAAACATTTGATGATTACACAACCAAATTAAAGTGATGAAAAAAATAGAAGAGAGAAAGGAGATAGAAGACAAAACACATGTTGATAATGGAGTTTGCCAATATGGCTACGTCTCCGGGTCCCTCTCCAAAGAGTGACCGATCCTTGATTATGCTTCAAATGGATTAAAAGGATTCAACTGACAAAGTGTTGAGTCTTCTAGTTACAAAGAGTCACAAAGTTCTTCTCCTCCAAGTGCAGCAGAATAACACTACTCCAAAGCACAGAGTTGAACATACAAGACTCCAAGAAAATTCTCTCACAACTCACCACCTCCAAAGGAAATTCTCTTACAAAATTATCCACTTCTAAGTCACCACTTGGTTATCCCAAGTCCTAAATTCCCCCCTTTTTATACATAAAAAATTGCTCAATATGGTTACTAACCATATGATTCGAAAAAACTACCCTATCTCCAAAAATCCCCCATAATTACATATGTAGTTTTGAAAATCTTCCTTATAAATAAAAATAATCTACCTTTAAAATCATAAAAATCCTAACCACTTTTAATTGTAGGCCCTTATAGTTTCGGGCTTTACAAGGTAATCATAAAAATACTTTTAACAATCTTTAAATGCCTTTTTAAAAAAGATCTTGATTAAATCCTTAAACTTTTAATATTTTGGAAACCCTTATTTTAAGGCATTTAGGTGAGCTTTTAAAAGTTCATAAAGGATATATATTGTAAAGATTATTCTAAGGTAGACATTATATTTAGGGGAATTAAATCTTATTTAAAGATTTATATATACGAAGGGGATTTCCTTTTATCATGGAGAAAGGTAAGGCAAGAGGATTTTAAAGCATGGGTTAAGGGATCAAATCCCACTAAATCCTCCTTATTTTAATTTTTTTAAACCATACATTTTTTTTTCCTTTAATAATTGTGGTTTAATCCATATTTATGCCACATCATCTACTCTTGCCACGTGTCAGTCTCTGAAAGGTCAGTTGTGCCACGTCACCCACTTGCCACGTCAACATTTTGACCAAGTTTGACCACAACTTTGATTGGTCATAACTTTCGCATACGAACTCCGTTTGACATCAAACGAACATCGTTGGAATTGTGGCGACGAGCTCTTCAACATGGTGTTGCTTTTAACCATTTTTTAGATGATAATTTTTTTCACCTTTTTGACTGGCCTCTATACTTGGTTTGACCCCAACTTTGACTGGCCATAACTTGAGCATACGAGCTCCTTTTTTGCCCATTCAAGTTGTGTTGGGTTTTATTTTTGGAGCTCTTCAAGATGACACTAAAATTTGGAGCATGTGGAGCACTTCAATATCTGACGACAAGTATCCACTTGGATTAGTCCTCCCCACTATAGAGCTTTTGGACCTCCAAAAGTTATATTTATTCAAAATTTAAGTGAGGGCATGGCCTCCCCACTTTTCCTATATCACTTGTCCATCTGTACACCTAGCTCGTGACCACAACTAGGACTACAATAACATTATTGAACACATACATCATTCTATCACTTCCATAAGCATCTACATCAATTGTTACAACCATTAACCAATAAACACTGACTAATATCAATATGAATAACAATGCAAAAATGAAAGAGAATGAATCAACAACATGTCTATCTTTCACAACAGGAACCATTTTTACCCAAGGGAATCTCCAAATTCTCAACCAAAAGTTGCGGACTTGGATCATCAATGCTTTCATTTATTATTTCCTCATGTTGTACTGTTGGTGTATCTTGCAACCTCTTATTAGCCTTGATTACATCAAGTTCATGTCTAGAACCACCTAAATTAACAGACATAAGAGAGAAATCTTTACTTGTAATAATCACCCTTTTTAACTGCATTGTGTTTGCAAAAGATCTATCAATCTTGATCTTGTGAGAATGTACAATATACCTGATACCATCTCTAAACAAGTGATAATGATTAAATTCCCCGTAGAAAATAGCCTTTCAATCATACAAATATGAGCTACCTAGCACTATCCCACAGACATCTAGTGGAACCACATGAAATTGCACCTCATCAACATACTTACTTGTGATTGCGAAGCTTAAAACACATTGCCTTGTTACTTGCAATTCATTATTTTCGTAAACCTAGTCTAGTGGATAAGGTTTATGATGCAATGTAGTTTTCAATCCCAAATTCCTTACAACATTTTCTAAGATTAAGTTAATTTGAGATCCACTATCTATGAGAGTATCAATTTTGGTGTGCTTTGCAACGACCCTTGTGTGAAAAAGCTCATTGCTTTTCTTATCTTCAAGGACATCATAAAATTGAGAAGTAGAAGCACAACTAGGAACAAAAACATTAGAATCCTCACTTTTCAACCCCATTGGTGTTATCTTAGTTTCATCTTCATACTTTGAACCAAGATCCATAACAACATTTGAGGACTCCTTACCTTTCTGTTTACGAGCCCATTTTGGCTTCAATTCTGGATGCAAATTCTAGCAGTGATTTGCATCATGACCTTCCCTATCACAATGAGAGCATGTTAGATTATCATACTTCTTCCTAATGGTAGTTGTCTTCTTCCCCTTTCCTATATCTTTAGATTTACCTTCAGACTTAGATGACTTCTTATCAGGCTTATCAATAAAAGTACTCTTACCTCTTGACTCCAAGTGTGTGGCTTGAACACATACTTCATCCAGATTACAAGGATTCAAAACCATAATAGAATGTCTTAGATAAGAGTGAATACCACCTATGTACTTAATCAAGGTATCCTAGGTGTATAATGGAACATTCAATGCAATAGCCCTTTTCCTGAATTCATGGGTGTACTCTTGGAAAGTTTGACCTTTCCCTTGCCTAAAAATTTTCTAGTCCATCATTAACTGTTGCATATGGCCTAGGGGATAAAATTGCTTCTTAAGAGCATTAACAAATTTTGCTCATGTTAAATTAACTCTACCATGTTATGAAATTTCTGCCCGAGTTCTACTCTCCCATCAGGTGAGAGTTATTTCTCCCAACCGAAGAGTAGCTTACTGGATCCTAGAAGCATCATCTAAGAGACCTTGAACTCTACAGTACACTTCTACTTGTTGAACCCAATCATCTAATTTCTCAGCATTTAATTCCCCACAATACTTAGGTAGATCACATTTTACATCCAATTTATTTTTTGTCTTATGTGCACCCTTGAAAGGATTAGCAAAAGAAGTAGAATCAGTAGAAGAAGAGGGAGAATATGGAGAAGAAGGAATTTCTGGAGGCTCATCATCACATTCAAATCTTTTCCCTTTGTCCTTCCGATCCACATGCTTTTCTCACTTCGACAAATCTCCTTTTTCACTTGTTCAAGTTGTGTTGGGTTCTTTTTTCTGAGCTCTTCAAGATGATGCTGAGATTTGGAGCATGTGGAACACTTCAATTTTTTATGACAAGTATCCACCTAGATCAATCACCTTCTAATTCTATATCCTCATCAACCCAAAGTTGAGTGTTTGGTTGAATTGATGGTTGTGCTGGTGGATAGAGTGACAATTCTTTTTGTTTCTAACAATTTGAAATGATGATACTTCTAGATCTACAATCTATTAAGGCATAAACAGTAGCTAACCATGGTCTGCCCAAGATGATTGGGTAACCAGAATCTTTCTTTTTGGCTTTAAGAACCAAAATGTCAACCGGATAATCCCATGTGTCAATGGTGACCATGATTTCTTTTGTGATACCTTTAGGTTTGATAGTAGATTGGTTAGCTAACTATAAAATAGTTGTTGGCTAAATAGTTTTCATTCCTAACATTTCGACAGTATCAGATGTGATAACATTTATGGCAACTCCCAGATTAATTAGAACATTGGATATCTTTATTCCATTAATACTCAGGGTTATTACAGGACTACCAGCATTATTATATTTTTGAGGAAGCAATCTTCCTAATAACACATCAGTGAGTTTTGTCCTTATTTGAATTGTAGAAGGTAATTTATTTTTCCTCCTTGGAGTTTTCATACAAAGGGATTTAACTAACTGATTTATCTCTAGTATATCTTTAATGGCTTGTAACAGTGGTATTTCAATGTTAATCTTCTTCAACTCATGAAGAAGTTGAGAATCAACTACATTCATGTAATTGGGTTGGGAGATTGCAAGAGTGACTTTTTCTTCCTTTAATCTCTCAGGGTAAGGTGCCTGATTGACATTTTTTTCCTCCTCAAAGTTTTGTTTTTCTATTGAATTCTCGTAATCTTTCCCATTTTCTTAAACTTTTTCTGCTGGTGTAGATTGAATAGTTTGATTTCTCAATTGAATATCATTAGCATCAATCGCGCTCAAATTAGGGGGATTTGCATCATTACGGGTATTTTTTGGATTTGCAACTGGTTGAGCTGGCAATGGAGGCTGGTTTACTTGGCCATTAGTAGGATTAGGGGCATTATTGTTGGAGATGTTTGTCCCCAAGGATGTTTTTGCCCTTGATTTTTCCATGGTTGGAACTATGTTTGATTTTGTTCCCATGATGGCTGATTTGACTGCCACTGCAATTGTTGATTAGCTTGCCATTGTGACTGGTTCCATTGAGGATTCATCCATTCAGATTGACCCCAATATGTAGGTGGTGGTTGTGGTTGATATGGAGGGATCCATTGGTTCTGGTTTTGCCAAGGGTTTTGATTCCAATTTGATGTAGAACCATACTGCCTTTGATTAGCATTATAACCCATGCTTTGAGGTCTTTGGCCAACATAATTAAGCTCTTCCTCTATCACAGGTGGTTTCTTTAGACTACTCTTAATCCCAACCAAAATATTATGGGAACTTGTTGAGTGTTGTTTCTCACAAATTTCACAGATATCTACTTGATTCAATGGACATTCTCTCAAAAGGTGTTTCCCCCTACACTTGGAATAATAAATAGACAAAGGTTCAGTGTTCTTCTTATCTCCTTGCATGTTGAGATGAAGAAGTAATCAGTTTGCATGTCTGCTAATTCCTCCATTACTTTTGACACATTAGTAGTACGAGCCTTGTTTCTTCTGGAGTTTCTTGTTCCTACTCTAGTTCTAGAGTAGTTTCTACATATTTCAACAATATCATCCAAGGAAAGCTTATTAATGTCTCCCTTCCCCATAAGATTCAAAGACTCTATTGATTCATCATCAATTCCTCTTAGAAAAATTATTTTACTAATTTCACCATCCAATCCATTAGTACGCCTCTGGTGCACAAACTGGAATCTATCAGCATAATCTTCTAAACTTTCATCCTCCATTTGTCTTATTCGAAACAATTCCTCCTTCCTATCCCTTACTTGACAATAATCTTGGTATTTATCCAAGAACTCAGTTTCCATTTGCTGCCAAGTTCCAATTGTTCTTGCACCTAAACCCATGAACAATCGTAAAGTTGACTCTTTCAAGGTAGAAGGAAATAACTTCAACTTCTGGTTATCATTTGTGTAATTGGAGGTCTGGCATAAAACTTTGAACTCAAAAAGGAATTGATCAGGATCTTCTGAAGTTTTTCCCCTAAAAGTAGGTAAAACCGAGGGTGAAATATTCTTCATAGGAGGCTCACCAATTTGTCTTTCAAGATTTATAGGATATGAAAAGGTCCTATTTGTTGGAGGACGTACGGGTTGGTCACCCATTTCTTCTTCTTGAAATGGATCTATATTCTCTTCTTGATTTTTGATCTGATGTTCTCAATTATCCTCTTGTTTTTTGATATGATGTTCTTGAATATCTTGTTCCTGATCAAAATCAATGTTTCTTTAAAAATCAATGTTTCGTGGAACAAACCTCCCTAGATGGTCTCTATTCCATCTCATCCACAATTCAATTCTATCTTCCTTATCAACACTAAGGCTTCACACTTAATAGTTAGATCTTTTAATCCCCGACAATGGCGCCAAAAATGATGGGAAAGGTCGTTGATGTCACAACTTGGATCATTTAGTCAATTAATTATCGAATCGGGTGTGTCTCAGAGCTATATGCGATAAGGATGTTTGTCACAGATTTTTGGGGGGGTTTTGCACTGTAAATAGTGACTTCAGGTGTCGGTTTGTCTCCTTCAGGAGCTCTCAGGAGTTGAACTTCAATGACTAATTCCTAAGGATGAATTCTATCTTATTTCCTAATTTAAGGTTCTGTCGACTTATTTCTGAGTTCCTTTGACTTGATTGAGACTGATTCATGGAAAAAACTAACATTTATCTTAATTCTTAATCTAGAGTTCGAAATCCAAATTTAATTATAATTTACTTCAAAAGAAATCTATCTTACGATTTTCTAGAAAATAAATGCTATTTTAAAGAACAAAAATTAAGTGCGAGGAAATAATGATTAATCTACAAAACATAAATCTAATTTCCATGAACACATTCCAAAAAAAATTTAGTTTCATCTTTCCATAAGTTCCCATCATTGCTTCAATTAAACTTAACAAATAATTACCAAACTTAATTCCTACAAATAGCATCTAAATTTGATTAACTCAATAAACGTTACAATGAATCTAACAAACCATTCTAAGCATGATGAACTAAACTTAAAAGTGATTTAAACACAGTTGTTGAAAATAATTCAAATAGAATTAACATTCTAGATTTAACATCCAATGAACTGAAACAAAATAAACCCATAAAAATACCACACAAGATCACTTCCTTTGGTTGAGCGGGCCCTGCTCCTCCTCCGATGAGATCTCTTAACACAGTGATTCGAGTTAACTTCTTATCTTTATTCAAATTGATCAAATAGGGATGCAGAATAGAGTATTGCAACCATTACAAAATTCTAGTCGAAAATCATCTAACTCCTTTCTAAATCCTAAACATGGATATTTATAACTATATCCTTATTGAATTCAAAACATGGTGTCAAGTGCCAAGATTCAAGGTGTCTAAAATAAAGACTTAAATAAAACTAAAAATAAATTAAAATAGGACTCAGAATAGATATAGAGAGAGAAATGCTAGATCGACGTTGGGACTAGAAGTTATTAAACTAACTAAAAGAAGCTGATTTGAAACTTTAGCGATTCATCATCCAGTTGGGACGATCAGTGGCACAATTGTCTTCATTTGATTAAACATAGAGTTTAACTTTATCCTCAGTCATCAATCTTTTAAATACCCTAAATAAAATCCTTAAGAATAGGATACCAATTATGATATTAAAAGATTAAAACTGCATAATTAACTCATCAATATCATCACAAAAGCAATACGTTTAATATAAAGCATTACCTCGAATATATCTACCAAATTAGCCAAACATAAAGCAAAGCAAGTAAATATATTAGTTTATAGTCTACTACCAGTCATGTTAATTAATAAAATAAACAAGTCTTTTAAACATAAAATGACTATATGAAAGTATCTTTGAGCCCCTCATCAGGTATTATGTGAAAGTATTGATAAATGCTTAATATAGCTTTGAAGAGTAGATATGTTTACATTTATTGCTTTATGACTATGCTTAAGTTATGATGCATATGGATTTATTGTGAATGTCTAACTACCATTGCAAGTGTGTTGAGCTGGTTGCAGGGACAGGTTCAATCCTCCAGGCGGAGGGGAAATATCACGCAGGAGAAGTGATTGGTCAGGTGACTAGTAACGTAATCTATATGAGCTTTCACACACTCATAGTAGAATGGTTGAGTCTAGACATAGTATTGGGGAATTGATAAGTCATCCTTAGCATAATGTGTTTGCATTAGTAAGGGTCTTGATTACTGTTGAGTGCATTCTTGGATGATGTTTATGTGTTTGAGGTTTATGGATCTTTGAGCTTTCCATCAATACATATTTACATCAAATGTATACATGTATATGACTATATATATATATATACATTTATTTGTGCATGAGAGCATAATCATATGCATGTATGTGTAAGTAGGAATAGTTACAAACATACTCACACGAGGAATCAATTATATATATATATATATGAATATATATACACTTAACGAATGTGTGTATCGACAAGAATATGATAAGGAAGGGTAACCTAGTATATGAATGAACATATTAAATATGCATATGTGCGTATATGAAATGTGTATGTGTATGTAGGAATACTTGTGTGGGTGCTTGATGGTGCAATCGAACATATATATATACGTACGTATACATGAGCATAGAGGAATATGCACATATATATACACAATTGATATTATATATCTTGCGTATATATGTGTAAGTAAAGATATATATATATATATGCCAATATTATTGGAGTTCTTTTATGTATATATATACATATATACACGTGGGTGTTAATGCTTACATAGAGGTGTATATATATAATATGTATTATAAATATGTATATATATATATATACAATTGATATTATATATCTTGTGTATATATGTGTAAGTAAAGATATATATATGCTGATATTATTGGAGTTCTTTTATGTATATATATATACATAAATACACGAGGGTGTTAATGCTTACATAGAGGTGTATATATATATCTATATATATATCTATATATATAATATGTATTATAAATATATATATCTATATATATATAATATTATATATATATATATATATATATATATATATATATATATATATATATATATATATATATATATATATATATATTTCTAAATGATTGTTTTATATTTGAAAATGCATGGCATGTTTTATAAAGCGTTGATAGCATGTAAAATAAGTGTATATATATTAGTGCTTATTGAGCATAGAATGCCCATATTTAGAGATCGCACATTATGCAAGTTTGAAAGTAAAACTTCATAGCATATTATAAGTGAGCAAGTCGTGTATGCCACGTATGGGGAATGAGTTTAAAACAACACACCTACGAATAAGGACTAAATTAAACTAAATCAAAGGCCGAAGTATGTTATACCTGTGATTGTATTTTACAAGCCGCATACTACTCTTGCTATCCAAGCATTAAGAACTAGTATTCTGCAAAATAATACACAACCATTAAGTTGATAAGTGGAATAAGACTTAGTCAACACTTTATAAGGAAACATCTTGGACTTAGTAAAAATTTTAACGCCATGTCATTGAGGAAATAACAACTGATAAATGCATGCAAGATTATGTACAACAAATCGATGAATTGGTCAAACTGAGTAAAGAAGAGGAATTGACTCATGTAAGACTTAGTCAATGCAAGTTATGTGCTGGATATTTGATATTGACTCATTCAAATATATTGAAACTCGCCAACTATTGGAGAGTGAGATATTTACCTTGGCACCACCTTTGAAACCTATTTGTTGTAGATGTTCTTTTAGAAGGTAATTTGAATTATATCTTTCAATCATGTGCTAATTTGAAATTGTCTCTTACTGCTGCCATCAAAATAGTCTGACTTGTAGCATGGTTTTGTTTAGTATGTTCTTCTTTATGCACCACCTTTTAGCTAAGTGGAGTGAGTAGCTATGCTTGGTGATTGTTGTCAACAGTCATGCCTAATCTATAGGATGATAATCCTCTTTGCTGCTATATAAATAATAGAGAAAACTCACTTATTTGGGGGATGCATTCTATATACATTGTACTCAACATTTTATACATTTTTCTCTACAATTATTATATGCAATATTCTACTTTATTAGTGAGAGAGAGAGAGTTGTGAGTGTTTGTGAGAGTATTGGCTTACTGAGTGAAGTACATTATCAACCTGAGAGAAGGGGGATTATCGTGGCATAGTTGAAGGATCAAGCATAAGCTAGTTGTTGTTGTGAGAAATTGATTTACAATCAATCGATTGGATAAGCAAAAACATGTATGAGGATAATCTTCTTTTATTGTATTAGCTTTTTGAATGATTGTTTCATGTTTGCTTGAAATTGTCTATTGTGAGTACTTGCATTAGGGAAAAATAGTATTGCTTTGAAAAGGAATTAGAAGCTATTATACTATTTTGTGATGTGCTTGTAGTTACTCCACGATAAGAGGATTTGTTTGTCATGGGTATTATTATTATACTATATATGATTATACAAGGGTAGCTTAAAAGTTACTTGTAGCTAGGTTATTTGAATATACTATATGGCTAGTGGGTTACTACGGGAATGAGTAGTTGAATAGTCATTGATACCTATAGGTTGGGAATAACTTATCGGGTTGGGTTGCACACTCAGTCTTGATTGGAATATATGAGGTGAGAGTAACTTATATATTTGGGCTAGTCAGTGGTTGATGACTTTAACTTATGATTAGGATGTAACAAGGTTAAAACTCACATAGGTGATTAAGCCTAACCACTTGAGTTTATGGAATTCTATATGTTTAGAAACGTAGGTGGGATTACCTAATGAGATAAACTGGCTATTTGGTTAATTTCTTTACACTCTTGAAATGAAGTCACATTGTTGAAAAGATTCTACTTTGAATACCTCTTTTATTAAAGGGTTACACTCTCGAAGGGAAGCACCTATTGCTATGATTATGCTTCGATCAAGGTCAATCATTGATGTGGCTATTCTGTTGATGAGAAACACTTATTAGTATGATATAATACTGATTGGAGTCAGTCATTTATGAATAATTAATCTACGAATAGAAGAATCTTATATAGCTACACTCTAGATTATAAAGTTATACTTGGAACGAGATTGTATTTTGTAGTGAATGGCTTGTCTATGTTAAGTTAACTCGTGGAATAGGAAAGCTCTTATATTATACCGAGGATGGGAATATCCGTAAGATATCATAGAGTTTTTGGAAAGGTAATTAGGCTATTTTTGAGGTTAGGGATTACTTAGGGAAGGAAATTACCTAGGCATACTATATGAATAGCCAAGATCCAAACTGAGCTTGTAGAAGTGTATGTGAATAGAATGACCTTCATTTGAAGTACTGAGTGAGAGCACTTTGGCAAAAGTAGTGTAAGTAGCCACTGTTTACACTGTCAAATTCACCGTGATCTAGATGTATGCATGCTAGTCCTAGATTGTGGGTTTACAAGTTCTAGTCATGTAGGACACAACACTAAGCTCAAATAGGCTATTGATACAAGGTTTACCAACCAATCTCTTTGTCAGAGAGAAGGGCCATCTATTGAATGATAGATGTGTGAGGGATTGCATATGAGTCAGTGGTTGGTGGAAAAGTGTTTGAGTGATGCTTCTCCTCATCAATTGGCGGCCAAGGTTTATGGATGTTTGTGCCAGTATCAGGGACAATTGGAGTATTTGCACAATGATCAAGGACATTCAGAATGTATGCACCAATGCAACGACAAAGACTAGTTTGTATAGCTATTACCAAATGAAACCCATAGGATCTATGTACCTATCACATGTACCCATTTATATGGAAGTAGGTAATCATGTAAGATATACTTGAGTTCAATCAATATGATATCTATGTTTTTGGAAGATTTGTGAAATTGCAATGAAATGCAGTGGAAGTTTGGAAATAGTGTTATTTCAATTATGCATGCAATTTACATTATGGGAAGAAAAAAATTTATTGCTATGTTATAACATCATGGTTTATTCACTTAACGTGTAATCTTGAGAAATTGTACTGAGTAGAACACTGGGTTTGTTACAATTCTCCTAACTTAAGAAAGCTTTGAAAATGATTCATTTTAGAGCACATAAATAAAAAATGTGTTGTTTGTAGGGTTATTTTTAAGCACCAAATGAAAATTCTCCTAACTTAGGAAATATTTGAAAATGATTCATTTTAGAGCACTTAAATAAAAAATGTGTTGTTTGTAGGGTTCTTTTTAAGCACCAAATGAAGGATTTCTAACTTAAAAAGCATTGAAGATTTGAAACTCTTTGACCATTCATCTTCCCTATAACAAATGTGTTAATTGTTTGTGGATAAAAACCAATTATGCTTCTACAAATCCTTCAAAAACACACATTAGTACCTGTCAAACACCCAAATCGAACAATTGTTAATGTGAAAAATTGAAATCTAACATTCAACTTTTGAACAAAATCCTGACAGAGCAAAAGCGAGAAAAACACAGTCAAGTGCGGCCTCTGTTAGAGGGCAAAGGCATTGAAAAAAATCAGAAGCGCCCTCTGTCATAGGAAAAAAAGCACAAAGAAATGTTAGAAGCACAAAAAATAGTGTGAAGTGCATTGGAAACATAGTCAAGTGCGCCAGTTCCTTGAAATCACGTGCGAAAGTTTTCCAGAACCTGTGCGCGAAGATTTTTCTAGAGCACCCCCGAGACTTGTAACTTCAAAATTAGCTCATGAAATCGTTAGTGTTAAGGACGGGGTCCCACCAAGCATGCCAAAATGTGTGAGTGAGAAAATATGAGAGCATAAACAAGATAAATGCAATGAAATAGAAACTAATCTAGATCTATTCCTTCACTCATGAAATGAAGCTTTCTAAGCTATTGAAAACACACAATGAAATCCTATGATTATCAAAATGAATTCAAAAATAAGAGAAAGGTTACCATCCCATGTTGGAGTGTATTCACAAGATTTTGGGTTGTTCATATCACTACGAGGCCTCCATTATTGTGTGTGAGAAGCTTTGATGCGATACGTGTGTTGATTGAAGAAATGTGTTGAAGCGTTATCAATATTGGTTATGATCTTGGTAGTACTTCGTTGTGCAAGATAGGTTGATTCTTCAATCCTTTTTTGTGAGGAAAGAGGTTTGTTATATACAAAATGGGATTTGAAATGGACGATCAAGGTTAAACAATGTTGAATCAAGATTGAAAGTCAAAAGTTGTTGAGAGGATTTAGATGGGAATAATCCATGCAAATAGATTATGTAATTAGCGTGATTGAGGAATAAATTGATCAGTTAGGAATATAGATTGAGCAATCAGTGGGATTGAAGAATAGATCAATCTATTAGGAAATAGATGATTCATAGTTTTCTCAATTAGGAAAGTGGTTGTGAATGATTAATTAATTGATTTAATTAATTCATTCATTTTGGAGTTGAACATGCAAATCAAGTTTGACTTTTGCATACAAAGTTGCATTAGTTTGATTTATTTTTTTTATGATGATTTGAATAGTTTATTCAAATTATTCAAATTTGGAGGGAAACTAAGTTAATTAAATTATTATGATTTAATAATTCAATCAACCTAGGGGAATAAAGTGATTTAGTGATGTAATTAGATAATTGGTGTTATTTAACTAATTAGGATGAAATCAAGTTAGATTGGGACTTTATTAAATAAATGAAATTTATTTAATTGGTTGAAATGATGAAACATGAATTAATTAAATAAATTTTAGTGGTCGAAATGATGAAATGTGAATTAATTAAATAATGTCGTATTATTCAATTAATAGCAAAAATAGGGTTTTAGGACTTTATTAAATAAATGGAATTTATTTAATTAGTCAAAAATGATGAAAAAGTGAATTAATTAAATAATTGTGTATTATTTAACTAATAGAGGAATTTAGAGTTTTTGATGCAATTGATGTAAAATGCAGTGATATTTGATAATAATGATGCCAGTGATTTGAAAATGTCATTTAGGGTGTGTGATAGGTGTTAGGTCAATTTTACATGTCTACATGGACATAAAACAAAATATAGAGCAAAGAATAAAAAAATTATCAAATTTTGTAATGGGATGGTTTGTTAAAGTTGTCTCTCCACATGTCATAGGTCGTGGGATATCAAAAGCAAAAAATGGGATAGAAACCTTAAATTTTGAGTAGATCACGATTGAAATTTTGTCTAGATTGGTTCAATGGTCTGATTAGATATCCAAGCTTTGCTTCAAACTACATTTTTACATAAAATACTGGCTAAATTTGAACATATTTGAAGTAGAAAGACTATATATTCATGACCATCACTAAGCTAAGAATAATTTAACACAGATTAGTTTATGTTGCAAATAAATAAAGTTTTAATCATTCTAAAGAACCCAATTTGTAGAAAAGTGAATCAAGCAAACCAAAATTATTGAAGAAATTTCTTAAATTCTTACCTCAAAATGAAGTAATACATCAAAACTAAGAACACCATATAGCTTGAGGATGATGTTGACTTCTTAAGACAATTAACAATCTTATTAATCAAGAACACACTAACAATGAACTATTAATCACTTAACCTTGGTTATCTCATTATGCTATTGACCACTTGATTTCTACAAGTATATGGATCCCTAAGGAATCACTCAATCTATTGAGAATAAATTTTTGAAATAATGAGCAGCTGAGAAATCCAATTTAGTGCCTGCAGGACCGCAGTAGCTTTTACCTGCTAAATCATGAGTTTGTTATACCTTAAAGAAAAAGATCAAAATCCCTTGCATGATTTACCTAAAGCTTCAAAATTCATAAATATTGAAAAACGTTTGCATAAATAAAATCTTGATAAGAAGATAAAATATTGATTGCAACTCTGCCCAAGAGTTTTAGAATTCTAGTTGATATTGTTTTTAAGTGCTAGAAGAAAAAAAAAATATAGATATTAATTATTTGACTCACCTAGAAAACTTTCCTAAATTGAAGAGAAATATTTTCATTTGTTATTCCTTAATTTTGGAGCAGGAGCAATTATTAAGGAAATTTCTAAAAAGAAAAAATATCAACTGCACAATGACAACATATCTATGAATTTCTATTGGTTACCAAGAGACACATGAAAATGCAATCTTTTTTTTTATGTACACGGATTCTCAAGGAAATGAATTTTATTGTAAATACTTGTAGACACTGAAAAATGTCTCGAATCATATCATACACTCGAATCAGGTATAGTAATATCATTTCCTCTTGGAACCCATCATCTTTTCACTTAATTAATTAAATTAGCCTAGCTAATTAATTAATGGCATCATTTTCACCTATTAACTTCATCGGGTTAATTCACCCCCTTTCGTGCTAACACTTCGTCCTGTTAAATTAAATAAATCAAACTATTTAATTTAAATCCCTAAATCTTCTTATTTAATTAAATAACCCTAAGGTATTTAATTAAATGTCATTCCACCTTTCCCCCATTCATTAAATCATTTTATTCAATGAATATCATCTAATTCTTCCAATTTCCCCTAATTGCATAATTAATATTGTTTAATATTAAATCTAATTCCCCTCACTTGCAAGGGAATATTCCTCCTTTGCACATTCCTCCAAAAGGAATATTCCCATAGAATATTCTTTCCCTTTTGCACAATTTAATTTAGTTTTAATTAACTAGATTATCCTTTTCCCTCACCCATGAGAATATTCTCTCTCCTCACTTATTTGAAAAAGGGGAATATTCCTTTTTCTCAAGAAACTTAGCTTCTTGAGCAAGTTAACTTGTGAGCTCTTGTGCAACTTAACTTATGACCTCTTGGACAAGTTGAAAGTGTGTTTGTTTGAAGGAATGTTAACCCTTGATTAAATCTACTCTTGCATTCTCATCCGTTGATGAGAATCCATGATCCATGCCTACAATTTCTTCCATCCTTGATCGTTGATTAGCTTTTTCAATCTCAACCCTTCATTTCTCATTTGCTTTCCTATAAGTAGGTCACTATTTAGAGACAAATGGATCCATCTTTCATAGCAAACTTATGTTGTTGAAATCACTCACACTCACACTCACACTCATATTTAGTACACATTTAGCATCTTTTAGTTCATTTTAATTGCATTAACTAGTTTTAAGCTTCCATTAATGGCTTCCATGATCACATAGCATCCATTTAACTTGTTTTATTAATTAGGGTTTGGATATTTTAGGTTGGAATCCATTTAGAGTTAGCTTAACATTTGCATATCTTCATCATTTAGCATAAAATCATATTAAACTAGATTGCATCATGCTCATTTAGATTAAAATCATGTTTTCATACACATCTAACAATTGTTCCATCAGTTTTCTTCTATAAATCTGACTAGGGCAAGCTCATTTATCCATGGGATTGGGAAAGGGTCACCATTCCACATCAACGTGACACCACTCCCACAATGGGATAAGTTTTGAATGGATTAGAGTATACATTTAAACGCTTTCGTAGTTTAGAATGCATAGTCTTGATAAATGTTTAGTTTAACTTTCATTTGAATGGTCCTGTTGAGATTTGACGTCAGTGGCTTCGTTATGCTTTGATTCTTCATGGATCAAGCATAATCAACCCATACTAATCTATTTGATCACAACACCTATTGGTGTAAATATTAAATCGCCACACTCTATGCATTGAAAATGAGGAGGGAATAAGAGACAACCTTCTATGGTTAGAAGAGGAATAGAATCAAAAGTGGGAAATAGATTCTTAGGACAAAAAGGAGGTATCGCATAGTACAAGGAAATTTTTTGGGGATATGTAGCTTGTATGATTTGATTACATGCAATTGAATGAAAGCATGGTTGAGCTCAGGGAACATTACATGTCACATGTGGTGGATTATATTATTTGTTCACAAAATCTTATGACAAGGTTAATAGAAGTAGAGGTGAGGGACTACCCCATAGAAATGAAATTAGATCACAATATGTTACATGTAAATATCAATATACAAAAAGGAATTTAACATCAAGATAGGTTGCAACAAAATCGAAAGAAATAGACTACTCAAGACATAATCCTTTTGACATAGGAAGATCAAGAAAATTTTCAAACTCTTGAAAAATAGCTACAAGGAATAGGAGATATTGGGAGGGTCGATATAAACAAGAGAACAATAGGCAAAAACAAGTTGACATTGATAATCCACAAGGATCTTAGTTTGTGCAAAAGGTAGATAGGCCTGAGAGAGGCAACAAAACCATGTTTCTAGCAAATTTGTGGTACAATGAAGACTACGAGGCAACAAAGAGAATAGTCAAAATCTAAGGAAATAAAAAGGAATATGAAAATCTAGTGAGACAAAAAAAGAGAGGATTACATGCAAACAAATGGAAAGAACTAATTTTTCTTGGGAGACACATATCAAGAGGCTTTTGGAAAGAATTGCAACAAAAAAAACACAACTAAAGAGAACAATATCACATATTTATAATGGTTGGAATATGCAAAACTATTGTATGAGAGAGTTCAATATAAAAACGTCCCTCCAATAATCAACTCAATGGTTAAACTCTTCTCCATGAAAGACATCAAAGAAGGAATTAAAAAGCTTGCAGTGGGTAAAACACAGGACATGGATGGTTTACAAGCAAAATACATAAAATGGGGCACAAAAGCCCTCACATCACAAATCAAACAAATATTTAATGGGGTCATTCTAAATGTTTTTAAAACAAATTGGACAACTAGTGTTATCACTCCCTTGCTCAAAAGTGGCGATGTCAGTAACCCAAAAAACTACCACACTATAATGATGAATCCTCTTTTCAAAAAACTCTTTAGGGGCATGATAGAGCGTCAAATTAGTATTTGGGAAAAAAAGGAATGAAATATGGGGAAAGGGCAAGTGATATTTACACCAAAACACTCTACAATTGATCACTCCATTAGGTCCTCAAACACTTGGTTGAGAAGGTCTGAGATAAATAGGGAGGAGAGGTCTTTTGTTGCTATGTCAACTTCAAGAAAGTGTTTGAAATTATCCTTAGAAGAAAATTATGGAGTAGAATGGAAGAGTTGGGATTTCCATAAATGTATAGGGTTGTTATTCATGGGTTGTATGATCAAGTTCAAGCCAAAATTAGAACCAAGCAATGATTATTAGAATGTTTTGGGTGTGACATTGGGGTGAAATAGGCATGTTTGTTATCTCCCACACTATTTGGGTTGTACATTGACAAATTAGAGGAATGGATAGACAAGTTTATGGGTGGTGGGTGTTCACTTGGCTAGTTATGTAATAAAGTTGCTTCTATATGTAGATTATCTTATTTTAATGGCAAAAACAACATAAGATTTGAGGGAACACTTGAAATCTCTTGAATTGTATTATCAAGAGGTTGGGATGCAAATGAACAATAGTAAAACTAAGGTCACGATCTTTACTTTGAAGAGAAAAAAGGTTCAGATAGAACTTTTTTTTGAAGGTATCCCCTTGAAAGTGGTTAATGAATATAAATATCTTGGCCTTGATGTCCATAATAAGTTCAATTGGAATACATGTAGAGGAAAAAGGATACATAGAGGATGGAAAGATTTATACTCATTACAAAATAGATGTAGAAGGGCTGAAGCGTGAGATTGGAAAACTAAGAAAATTATTTTTGGGTTGTTAGTAGTGTCAATGGTGCTATATGGGTGTGAAGTTTGGAGTGGCAACACATTTGCAATGAAGTTGAAATAGATAGAGAGGTTACATAAACACAAGTAGCTTCAAAATTTTCTGGTGGTGGTTGGTGTTGTTTTTCCCAGTCTATTTCTTTGTTTGTTGTTTTGGCTTTGTAACCTCGGGATAAGGACCCTTTCCCTGCTTACTTAATAAAAAACATACATATATATATATTTTTAAGATTATCAAATCTAATTTTTAATTAATAAATGTGTAACATATATCGAATAACATCATATATATAGTTTACATAAATATATGCGATCATATTACATATATATATATATACATACATATATATATATATATATATATATATATATATTTATATATATATATATATGTATATACAAATGTAATAACGTATATATATATATGTATATTGATACACACATATATTTATATATTTCCATCTATGAAGATTTGCATATATTAGTTTCCATTCAAATATATATTTAAGTAATTATATATATGCATATACATATACTAATATACTAATATATAAGTATATTTGTTTACATGAACGTAATAATATACTTATACATTAATATATCTATATTTTAATATACATATATCATTACTTTAATATCCAAACTCAAACACATATAATCTCCTATTCAAAGAACACTTACAAATAAAACCATAACCTCTTTTAATGCATGCATAGACAAGACTAAGGTTACTTACCATTTTCCCAAATTACTGACTCGACTAAACCTACTAAGTTGTGAGTGTGTGAAAGCTTAGTTTAGGTCTTATCAAAGATTACCAGATCAATACCCTCTCCTGAGTGATACTTCCCCTCTCTTCAGGAGGCTTGACTTGTTCCTACATATAGCTTAGTAAAACACCAAGGTAGTTAGTGGTGCAGTCAAGGATGGAGGGTCCAAGAATATGACTTTCAACCCTCGCAGCAAGAGTAAACACAACGAAAACTCAAAGAATTGGAATAACAATCCAACATGGATATATATAGATAATGATTAATTATTCATAGGAAATATTCCCTACCTTTCGACTTATAGATTACAAAATGATATGGTGGTAAGCCCAAAAATACAATACGGGTCAAAGCCCTTATCTCCTATATCTTCCTACTTCTCTATCACTATATCACTACTTCCCTAATGCAACTACACAATGCTTATATATATAAATTCCCAACTCTAGAAAAGGTTTGCGTTGGCCTCAAGAGGTCTCAAACCCCAAAGTTAATGAAACGTGTGAAGGTCAGCTAAAACATATGATTCTCCTTTAATCCTTGGAAAAACATGATGCAGATCATAACAAAGGTTCCTCGATGGATGTGCATCCTTAAAAAATGGTTTCTTGAGCTCCACAAGTCATGGTATAGGTTTGTACACTTGAAAAGCCAAGATTGGTCTATGAATCCTCTTTGTCCAATTACAATTGATATTTTGTTAGCAATATCTTCGTACTAGGATCTCCAAAACACTTGAATTCTAGATATGATGTAGATGTTTCAATGAAGGTCATATATCCTACTCCACGAGCTCTGATGTTACAATGTAGTATAATGTGGTATGAAATACTGAGACTGGGTCTTGACAATTGACCATTAAAATGTAAGAAAACATGAATGCAAATATTTTTTGGTTGATGCAAGATTGCTTGAAACCTGAGATGCTCTTGCATTAGACACCCGAGGTTGAAGAAAAGTGAGCCTCTCACTTTCTTGAGGCTAGAGGAAAACCAATGCGGTCCACCTCAGCCTGAGAAATCCATGATGAATCTTCCTTCGGTCTTCATTTCCATCTAACTAGATATTCCTTGTATTGCCTTCCTCTGGTACTACATCCAACTTTGTTGTCTAAGATTTCCTCAATTTCCTCCGGATGATGTGCTATCTGGTTTGAAAAACCAACTTCTCTATCCTCTGGTGACTCTCCTTCATGATACTGGTATAGGTCTGCAATGTTGAATATAGGTGATATGCCAAATTCCTCTGGTAGTTCCACTTCATATACATTTCCAGAATCAAACTTCCTAATGATCTTACAAGGTCCAAACTTCTTCATCTTCAACTTATTATATGTCCCAACTGGAAATCTCTCTTTTCTCAGATATACCATTACTTCCTCTCCTACTGCAAACTCCTTATACCTTCTCTTCTCATTTGTTTTCTCCTTGTATGTATTGTTCATCTTCTCCAAATGCTCCTTAACTTGAGTATACATTGTCTCCGTGAATCCTACAAATTCTTCTACCTTTGCACTCCTTTTATTCTCCATACTGATATCTCTTAATTTTGCTACTCCTCTAGGTTGTTGTCCTGGCACAATTTCAAATGGTGCCTTCCCTGTGCTTCGATTTACTGAATTATTGAATGAAAATTCTGCTTGTGGTAGTATTAAGTCCCAATTTCCTACTTTACCTTTAGTCAAACACCTGAAAAAGTTCCCCAAACTCCTATTTACCACTTCTGTTTGTCCATCTATTCATGGGTGAAATGTTGAACTATACTTCAAATCTGTCTTCATCTTCTTCCACAATGTTTTCCAGAAATATCCAATGAATCTAGTGTTTATGTCTGATATTATACTCTTTGGTAGTCCATGTAATCTTACAATCTTACACGGTATGAAATGTGCCATCTTAGAAAATATATCCACAACCACAAATATAGAGTCAAATCCTCTCGATGTCTTAGGTAATCCTAACACAAAATCCATGCTAATGTCTTCCCATGGTTTCTCTAGTACTGTCAATAGTGTATACATTCCAATGTTCTGACTATTTCCTTTTGTAGCTTGAAAAATCCTACAACTTTGAACATATTTTCTAACATCCTTGTACAACTGTGGCAAAAAATAGTTCTCACTTACCAATGTTGTGGTCTTATCAATTCCAAAATGTCTTGCTAATCCTCCACAATGCTTTTCCTTGATCAAATTCTCTCTCATTGAACTTATAGGGATACATAATTGGTTGTTCTTGAATAACATACCTTCCTGAATGAAATAATCCAACCACTTCTATCTATCTCTACAGGTTCCTTGCAAGCCTTCCATGCCTCCACAAAATCAATGCCATCCTCATACATATGCTTCAGTTCTTCAAAACCTAATACTTGAATTCTCATCTTTGTCAACAAACTTCTTCTCCTACATAATGCATCTGCAACCTTGTTTGACTTTCCACTCCGGTGCTTCAACAAAAATGTGTAACTCAACAAGAATTCTACCCATCTCATATGTCTTTGGTTCAACTTCCCTTGACTATTCAAATATTGTAAAGCTTGATGATCCATATATAACACAAATTCCTTAGGTAACAAGTAATGTCTCCACTTCTTCAAGGATTGTATGATTGCATAGAATTAATGATCATAAACTGAATATCTTCTCCTAGCATCATTCAATTTTTCACTGAAGTAGGTTATTAGTCTCCCTTCCTGACTTAACACAACTCCTATTGCACTTCCACTAGCATCACAATCTACTTGGAATACCTTATCAAAGTCCAGTAGTTCTAACATAAGTTGTTTTGTCACCTTTTGCTTTAACAACTCAAAACTATTTTGTGCTCCTAATGTCCACTTGAATTCCTTTTGGTCACCCCTCATTGTCTTTGTCATAGGTGTGTAGATACCACTAAAATTTATGATTAACTTTTGGTAAAAGCTTTCTAGTCCATGAAATGATCTTATCTCTTCAACGTTCACAGGTGTAGGCCATTCAACTATTGCTTTAACCTTCTCAAGGTCCATCTTTAATCCTTTTGTAGATATCACAAATCTTAAATATACTAGCTCTTCCTTCATGAAACTACACTTGTTGATGTTTATCAACAACTTCTCTTCTCTTATCCTCTGAAATACTTGTCTGATGTGCTCCAAATGTTCTTCCTTAGTCTTACTGAAAATCAAAATATCATCCAAGTAAACAATGACAAACTTGCCCAATAATTTCTTCAATACTTCATTCATTAGCCTCATAAATGTACTAGGTGCATTAGTTAGTCCAAGTGGCATGGCCAACCACTCATTTAATCCCTCATTTGTCTTGAAAGCAGTCTTCCATTCATCTCTGTCTCTGATCTTGGTCTGATGGTATCCACTCTTTAGGTCTATCTTGGTGAAATACTTTGCTCCACTCAAAATTTCCATGATGCCATCCATCTTAGGCAATGGGAATCTATACTTCTCAATGATATTATTCATAGCTCTTGAATCTATACACATCCTCCATTCTCCAGCATTCTTAGGTGCAAGTATAGTCGGTACCGCACATGGGCTCATACTTTCTCTAATCAATCCTTTCTCCAGTAGTTCCTGTATCTGTCTATTTAGCTCCTCATTCTCTGCTGGTGTCATTTGGTGTGCATATTTGTATGGAAAACTAGCTCTTGGAATAAGATCTATATGATGATTGATACTCTAGATTGGTGGTAATCCATCGGGCACATTCTTTGATACAAGATCTTGGTACTCTGTCAATAGTTCAATCACTTCCTTCTCCAGTGATTTTTCTTCTCTTGCAGTGATTCTCTCTACATCTAGGGCTCTGCACTTCCTTGGAATCAAAGAAAAACATAGGTTTTCATGTCTTAATCCGTGCAAAAATTTCCTTCCATCTACCAAATTGATTCTAGTTGTACCACATACTTCACTTTCAGGTTCATCTTCTAAAGGTGTCAAGGTGATTCTTTTTCCATTGTACGTTATGGTATAGTTATTCTTTCTCCCATCATGTATAGCCTTCTTATCATATTGCCAAGGTCAACCCAACAACATATGACATACATCCATTGGCATAATATCACATAGTACTTCATCATGATATGACCATATACAAAATTTTACTAAACATTGCTCACTTACTAGTATCTTGTGCTCATTTTGAATCCAGGATATTCTATAAGGCTTCAAATGTCTTCTTCTTTCCAAATTCAACTTTTTCACCATTTCCTTAGAAACTAGGTTATCTCTGCTACCACTATTAATGATAAATTTGCAACACTTACCTCCTGCTTTGCATCTAGTTCAGAACAAAATTTTCCTCTATGGTGCTTCCTTAGGTACTTCTTTCTCCTAGAATAGTGTTCTCCTCATGATAATGATTATCCCTTCTCAGGACTTCCTCTGGAACTTGGTGGTTCCATTGATTCTTCCTCTGCATATCCGGTTCTTGCATGATTTTCAATCTTCTTACTTTCTTGGTGACACTCAAATGCTTTATGTCCTTCCCCTCTGCACTTAAAATAGGTTCCTATGAAGGTTCTCTTGTCATATCATTTCTCATCTCTCTGGTATCCATCATTGTGGTAAGAATTCTAGCTTCCTTTGTTGTGGCGGTAAGAATTTTTGTCATCTCTCCCTTTATGGTATATATGAATTGGAATCCCTCTCTTCCTTGCGGTATGAATCTCTGTCCTTGTTTTGCTCCGCATATGGTTTTTCTACTCCAGAATGTGACCTTCCTTTCTGAAATCTACCTCCTCTTCCTCTTTGCCTCTATTCATGTATTTTGTTTAGCTTGTCCTCCACCTTCAATGCAAACTGATATGCTTCCTCTACTTAATTCATCCTTACCAGACTCAACTCTTCCTGAATGTTCATCCTCAGCCCATTGATATATCTTGCCACTTTCTCCTTACTTGCTTCACTATGTCCAATCCTGATGATGATCTTATGGAATTCCTCAGTTTACTCTTTCATAGTTTTTTCCTTTTGTCTCAGGTTTTACAATCTCTTCAGCAGCTCCAACTCATAGTCTGCAGGTATAAACTAGCTCTTCAATTTTATCACCATTCTATCCCATTTCACTCTTCTCTTTACCTTTTTTGTTTCTCTCCAATTGAACTTCCTTCCACCATATTGCAACATATCCTTTCAGTTTAGTCTTTGCAAATCTCACTCTCTTCAGATCTTCAATTTCTTCATATTCAAAGTATTCTTCAATGTCATTTATCCAATCAATCAACTCCTTAGGGTTTAGGTTACCGGTATAGTTCAAAATCTCCATTCTAGGTCGCTTTCCTATTTTTTAAATAGCCTTCAACATTTTCATCTAATCTGATTCTTCCTCTTCTGAGGTTTCTTTAGTTAGGTCTATAGCTCGAACTTCATCATCATCACTTTTATCATTAGGTCTACGGTTTAAGCATTTTCTCCTATTTTCTTCAACAACATCCAATCTCACTTTCATTGTTCACATCATTTCCATCATCTCATTCATCTTTCCAGCAACATTAATAGTAGTATGAATTCTCCTTGGTAGCATCTCTTCCTAGGATCTTGTGCAACTGCCTCAAGTCGACGATCTGGCTATAGGGTTGCAACTGCCTCACAATCAATGATCTATTGACCAACACAAGTAGGCTACCTCAAGTCGGTGACCTGTCCACACAAAGATCTTACGAAATGCCTTGCTCACTTCGCTCTCCTTTCTCGAGGTCTGCAAACTCGCTCTGATACCACTTGGTGCAATCAGGGATGGAGGGTCCAGGAATAGGATTGTCCAACCTTGCAACAAGAGTAAACATAACAGAAACTCAAAGAATTGGAATAATAATCCCACACACACACACACACACACACACACACACACACACATATATATATATAGATAATGATCAATTTTTCACAGGCAACATGCCCTACCTTCCAACTTATAGATTACATAATGATATGGCGCTAAGCCTAGAAATAAAATGTGGTTTGAAACCCTTATCTCCTATATCTTCCCACTTCTCTATCAATCTATCACTACTATCCTAATGCAACTACACAATGCTTATATATATCTATTCCCAGCTCTGGAAAAGGTCCACGTTGGCCTTAAGAGGTCTCAAACCCCAAAGTTGATGAAACGTGTGAAGGTCGGCCAAAACATATGATTCTCCTTTGATCCTTGGACAAACATGATGTAGATCAGAATGAAGGTTCCTCTATGGATGTGCATCCTTATGAAATGGTTTCCTGAGCTTTGCAAGTCACAAGATAGGTCCACACACTTTAAAAGCCAAGATTGGTCTGTGAATGCTCTCTGTCCAATTACAATTGATATTTTGTTAGCAATATCTTTGTATTGGGATCTCCAAAACACTTGAGTTTTGGATATGATATGGATGTTGCAATGAAGATCATATATCCTGCTTTGCAAGCTTTGATGTTACAATGTGGTATAATGCGGTATGAAATATTGAGACTAGTAACTACTGGAATGCAAGAAAACATGAATGCAAATTTTTTTTGGTTGATGCAAGATTTCTTGAAACCTGGGATGCTCTTGCATTAGTTAGACGTTCACAATACAATCATTTGCATCATCAAAACATTTGCATCGATAAATCATTAGAATATTCACATTGCAATACATATCTTTTCATCGTATTTCATCAACATAAACATATTCATTCATTTCAAAGCAATAACATCTTAATGCATATTTCAGTATTCCATTCTCCTACTAAACATATTAAAGTCATGATTTACATTTATCAACACTTTTACTAATGAAGGTAAAAGTAACTCGGTAACTAGGAAATGGGGTGTAACGCCATGTTCATATATGCTCTTTTAATAACCTTGTCACACAAGCTTAATATGAAACCTCTTCATATCCCTTAACAAAACCCTATACTCTCATTTATCACAATCTTTCTTTGTTCTTGTGTTTATGCATAGACCTTTTGATATGTCACTTGAGATTATCCTTTTTTGTGATAACGAGAACATATCTACTATCGATGCTTTAGAAAATATTTCACAAAAACTAGAGAGATCCATTAGTTCAATTTAAAACTACGAACATGATACCTATCATGTGCAAGAAAATAACCTTTACAAGATTAGGAAGACCATGGACATCTTCTAGTCCTCTGTCCTTTTATAGTTTTGAATCTAACCATCCACTTAATCCTAGCTCTAAGATAATAATGGAAGCCTTTGAGATGGATCAAATGAAGTAATATTTCCATTGTGCAGTGAATCCACTCATGTACTGATAACCCAACCTCTTCCAAAAATATCTATTCTTGTACATATATGGGTTCAAACAAATGAGAAAGAGGAAAATGTGGAGTCAAATACAAGTACACTCTCATGCATAGTGATGCTTGAACTAAAGATCTAAGCATGCCACCATAAGGGGAGGGATGATGTCTTTCATTTTGATGACTCCATACCCTTTATGTTCTATCCAATCAAGATAATTCTTCATCCCATAAATAGGTCAAGCAAAGTGAGTCCCATAGCATAGACAATAACCCAAATACTCCACAACTGAAGGGCATTTCAAAAGCCCTATTTTTTTTTGAAGCCTAAAATCTCTTGCATTTATACATAGTTTAATTGAGAGATCATACAAGATTGTTCTTTATACTTCTAATTATCCTTCATGTTGTATCTTAGTAAGCTCAAAATCCATATATTCACCAAATGTATATGACACAAAACCCCACATCCCTAACAACAATGCCATAATATTTAAACCCTCCATTTATCATTGAAAAGGCATCTGCCAATATTGACACTACATGCAATGCTACTATACTGATAACACTAGAGATCAAGTCATTTGATTGATATATATCATCTCCATGATGATCTTCAAGTTGATCTCCTTTATTGCTTTATATGCTTTAAGATGGAATTTCAAGGTACATATTGTCACTATCATGATATATTTTGACTTTTCTTTTGAAGGGAACCCTTGAAAATCCTTTGAAAGGACCTTTCACATCCTATCATATTGTCTTTTGGAAAATTATACAAATTACTACATAGGTTGTGATGTTCCCTGTGTATTTTCATTCTGCCCTTTAAACTCTCCTTACATTGGTCCCCTCTACTCTAAAAACACTACACCTTCGTCTCCAATTTTCACAGGCTTTCATGGTGAATATGATTGTCTTCTATTATTGCAACATCATCGAAGGATATAATGTATTCTTCTTAGTAGATAAAACTATCTCTGCATAGATGTTATCTTATACACAATAGTCATATGATTGTGACATGAATTCTTATAGATTTCCTTTTACTTTGGTTTGATCCTTTTGGATAGTCATCTTTGGTCTATCCCCTTGTGTTGACTGTCCTTTTGTGTGAATTCATGATCAACACTCATATGTAATAGTCTCATACTAACTCTTCATAGGAATGTCACACATTAGTGAGTTTTTGTGCACTATCACAATCTCACTTTAGGTCCCACTGTCCTATTTCCTTGTGATAGCCATCATCTTGGTGACTCTTGACTCTTTCAAGAAAAATGTCATTCAAACACTGTCTCCCTTTCATCTACTATCATTCATCAAGATCACACTGTCTACTCCCTTTTCTATCTGCTTTGTCACCTTGAATCACTTGTTCATAGCACTGTCCTCTATCAGTCTATCATTTCTTCTTTTAGCTTTCAACTGTCATGATTCCCTTGGACATTATCTTCATGAGGCCCTCCATGTATAGTTATTTCTTCCTTACTCAAACTTTATGTTTTGGAATGACCATCCCTTTCATATAATCACTAGATTGAACATGTTTCCCATTGTCATTCTTTGAACTACAATGTGGACTATCATTGTGCTTGGTGCATGGGTCTTGATCTTCATTATGTTATCATTCTTCACTCTTTCTTTTGTCCTACCATTTTTATCCTCGTGGTTTTCTTTGATATGTTCATTCTCATTATCACTTGAACTACCCCCTCAACAATGCTATCTTGAGGACTGCCTCCTTCTCAACTATCATGAAGTTCTTTATCATTGTATTCATATTAAGTCATCCCTTGTAGGCTACCTTCTCCCTATCCCTTCAACTGGCATGGTCATCTTAGCATCCATTAGTCTGAGTACCTATGGTTATGACTATGATACCTTTCAAATAGTGGCTTGAGTTGCTAAACACTTTCTCATGACCATCACACTTTCTCCACATGACTGCCATGATTCCCTTGAACACTACCTTCATGGGTTACCTTTAGAGACTCTCTATGAATACTCAAACATTAACTAGGGCTCAAATACTTTTTTATTTTTATACACATCATGAGAAAGACACAATACTTGGAAAACCCCAATCTCTTAACCATCAAATGAGGAATATTGAAAGTTTAATGGGATTTTGGAAATATCCTTTGACATATATATCCAATCCAAAAATAAAATGGTAAATGATAATGTGAAAAGAATAAATCATATTCAACAAAAGCATTCTATAGGTTTGTAATACATGAAACCCTCTAAATAGACCTTAAACAAAGCTAGAAGAAGATACCTGGCAGTGCAAATGAAACCACACATGGACACAACATGGGTGAGAATTAATCAAATACTAAAACCTCTCCATTCTCCTTGAAATGTGCCATATCTTGCACTTGGTCTCTACTACATGTGGTGAAGCTAAAGGGCCTCTTGCTTGCAATGTGGTGTTTCCAACTTAAAAACTCTGCAATGAATTTCATGAAACATGGAGAAATTCATGAACCGAGTGCTAGTCTTGCACCATGTCAAGTTATTTCTTCCATACAACACAACAACCCTAAACTCATGGTGTATGAATGGAGAGAAGAATAAGAGTCAAATCTATCTCATTTTTATGTTGAATTAGCAACTTATTTTCTTCACTCCTTTTTTTGGCACTTAAGGCACTTTAGCAAATAATTATTATCAAACATCTCAATGCGTTCTAAGACTTAGGCTTATTTAAAAAAAAAAAACTTAATGAAACTTTCAAAGGCTTTCCTAGTAATATTTGACTAGTTGAGGTAAAATAGTAACAACTCTCATATTGAATATGTTTTATTTTGGAATATTTATGTATGTTGTTATAGGATAGAGGTTGATATGAGAAGATTAACTCTTATTATTTAATTAAATTATATTCGACAAGAGTTCCATACATGATTATATAGAATAACATGTTAAGCTAGAAGAAGCAACTACATATGCCATAAAAATCATTGAGCATGCTCAACTTTTATACATACTAGACATAGTCTACCCATCGAGAAACAAATTTAGGATACAATACAAAACTTAATTACATATATGTGTTAGTGTAGGTTTTTTTAATTTCCTTATGTTAGGGGGTATTTCTTTTTCCTACACATTATTATTTAAGCTTGCTTAGGTTTATTAGATGTGGTAATATGAGGACACGTGGTGAAATACATCGGCTACATGTGTCACTCTCTCCCCACACATGGGTAGTTGAGTTATACATCCTCTTTTGGCTTGTTGTGCCACCTCTCATAACCACTATTATGTTTTAACCTAGATAGGTTATGGGGTAGTTGGGTTTCTCACCCTCTTCTGGCTTTATGTGTGGTGTATGATAAAATCCAAGGTTGCTTGCACTGCCTTGTGGAAGCCTTCCCCACTGTCTACTGCCTGAAACCTGTCTCCAATGGTTTCCTCTTGAGCTTCTAGGTTGACCAAACCCTACTCAAACTCTTTTCAAGAGTTTCTACCTTGTGCTTTACCTTGGGTAACCAATCACCTTCTTGGATTTGCAATCTTTGTCTCTACACCTAGAAGACTCTAGATGCCAAACTCTCCAACTTGCTTGAACTTATTGCAGGGGAGTTAGATACTCTTTCTTCATGCCTTTTGTAAGCTAACTGATCCATTTTCTGGATGCCCACTCCTCAACCTACCCGTTTTCTTCAATTTGTCAAGATGAGGCCTAGAGCCCTTGTAGCCCTTACCAGTCGGTTTTTGGTATTTTTCTCTCACTTCTTCCAAACAACCTACCAAAAAAAAAGCAGTTTTGGACACCCTTTTCAGGGTTTTAAATCTTGAAAAAGTTTCAGGTCGCCAAATGGTCCGTACATGTGGTTCCAAACTTCTTGGACTGGAGGCCTAATTGCCCCTTTTTCACTAGGGTTTCACTGGTTTCTGTTTCTTAACTATCTCCAAACAAGTATTGGATGCCTCAAGCTTTGTGGAATATGTCAACCTCACCTCACCTCTCCTGACACTGTACAGAATCCGTACTGTCCTCTATTCCCCTGCCTATTCACTTGTATTTTCTTTACCAAACACCTAACCGGGTTACTCTTCTCGCCTAGGGTTTGGTAATACCATTCATTGCTTGGCCCTTTTGATCATCTGTCATCATATACATACAAAACATTGGCTTCCCTCCCATCTTCACCAAACTCATGAGAATCTCGTGGTCAGGATCTAGGAGGGAGCCATTTGAAAACTTGCTGCTCAAAGTAGAAAACTAACCTACAATAATTAACCTATGAACTACAAACAACAACTATATCCCAAACGACTTAAAGATCAAATGAAGATAGTTCTGATCTGACTTCTAAACATCTACACAATGTCAGATTAACATGCACAGTTCCTTTTTAACTCACTGTCCACAATTTGCACGGGCAAATATAGAAAGTACAATTTCGGCCAAAACAGAGTTAAGTTCTTTTTATCACTTGAACCTTGAGAAACCAAACACTATCAATACTCAAGATGAAAGTTATTTGCCTAGAACAACATTAACACTACTCTGCATTTACAAATCAAAAGGCTAAATCAATTTACAACGCCTAAAAAGTCACTGTGCAAAAACACACTGTGTTTTCTAGAAAACACAGAAATTACAGAAAAACCAGAAATCTGTCTTCTTATTCACACCAAAAACTTCGAATACAATGCAACCACCCTACTATTCTCTCTATTCCTGAGCCATATCATCATTGGTCGTTACATTTTCTTGTTTCAAGGGCATTACTCATTCCAAATATCCTTGATTTTAAGGGAATCCTAGATAACTTCCAAACTGCATGCAACCTCTCACTGTTATCATGCAGTTTTCAAAAGATTCCTGCAATACTCACCAGTATCCCTCTTTTTAGGATCTCCTAACTCGTTATCCTTGAGTTAACAACTCTTCAACTGACCACTAACATCTTTCATCAACGAGGAAGTGACTCTAACACAAGTTGTTGCATTATATTTTCAAGCACAACATACTATACCTTAATAAAGAAAAATCTACCAACAACCAACAATGATGACTAAAATATCACCTAGACAAAAGGTTAATTCAACCTACCACACAACATGCTGACTTGGCCAAGGTCAGTACAAGCCAAAACTTTTCAAACCAAAATTTTGTGCAAATCAATTTGGAGACTGGCCTTGGTGCTCCTGCACCAATGTGCCACCTCTCTCTTGTCTTCACTTGAGGAGGTTATGCCACATGTTTTGTCATTTACCAAGTAGGTGATAACCTCCCACCTTTTATGGGTAGTAGGAGTTAATCCACCTCTTGGATGTATTTTCCCTTATTCTTCTATATATTGAGCACTCTCCTCTCACCTTCACTAGTTCGACTAGTTCGTTGATTGTTCGGTGAGAGTCATGAGAGCATTCTCAAAATTCTCTTACTTTATCTATATTGTTCTCTCAGTTCATATTTTCTCTTCATTTTGCTATTTTGATCTTTGATCATTTGCTGACTAGAGTTGTATGTGATCTACGACCAACATCGGATCCTGGCTCAATTCTCGCTTCTCGAAGAATCTAACAATATGGAGCCATTAAAAGCATAGCAACATATAAAATCAATGAAAACACTATAATAGCCTACTAGAAGGAACAATTAGAGTCTCTCCTGTCCCAAATCAACATAAAAAGAGAAAATATACAAATAGAGATGGGCTACCTCTAAGATATAAAAGATGTAATGGAAAACATAATTTACACATTCATTAAGTCAAGTGACTAAGATAACAACTAAAAATATAGAGTTGGACAACTTCAAGCAACAATTGATTATGGTATTAGTTTAGTGTGATATAAGGATTCCATTGGTGTTGAGAGGAATAAATTGTTAAGAATCAAGGGTTAATATAGGGAAAAAATGATAACTAGGGATACCACCATAGATAAAATGGATGAACATGACAATGTGGCCAACTAAGAATTACTTTTTTTAGAAGAATAATCTACAATTGCATCGAACATATCGATTAGGACTAAAAACTAAAGAAATTCTCATGTCAGTAGGATAATCTCCAAAGATACTAGTGCACATCTACAACAACTTGTTATTTTTATTAAGAATTGGGATAATATTTTAAAGATATTCCTAAAGAAATACGAGTTGATATTGCTTTATTAGTATAGAGATTGATCACAACTAACATTTTAAAATTTGGAAGAGATTGTACAATTTTATGAATTGACTCGTCAAAGGTCAATCTTTATAGGTACAAATTTCTTCATCATACTATCTTAATGTTGCGATGAAGTTTCCAATCTATGATAATGATAGCAAGGCTCTTCATCAACATTAAAATATTCTAGATCTTATTACAAATCTATAATTTAATTTTTCAAAACCCTGAAGCAAGACCCATTCGCCCATGAGAAAGCTTGCAATACCAAATGTCTATTTGGATGTGGACCTTAAAGACCCTCAGTTTGCATTCTATATTTCTGCATTTAGATATTTGTTTTAGTTTCCAGAATTTTTGTTTTCTACAATTATTCAAATTAAGGTTAATTGGTCAAATTCAAGTGCATTTAAAAATCAAAATTGGAATTACAAGACATCATTTTTAGGTTTTTGCATAGGATAATCAACACATTATCTTGTTTAAAATATGAAAATTTGTTATCTCTTTGCATTTCAATTCATTTTTGCATCATGGACATGTGTATGGGAAACATATGGAAGCCCTTAATGTCTTTGGTTGATGTCTCAAGTTGTGTGTTTGGTAATGGTCCTAATGCACTAGAACCTAATCATGCTCAATCAACTCCTAATGTATGTCCTCATGAGGTTGACATCATAGGAAAAGATGAGGATAGCATGCATAATTGCATACATAATTGTCTTGACAACCTTGAAAACAATGTATACTTTTACCCCTCTATGCAACAACCAATACCTCACTACCATACCACCATTTGATATGTCCAAACTCTTGCTACTGAAATTGAACCACAAAGCAAACCTCAACCATTCATCATTAACGAACTTGTTAACAAGAGCAATAATGATACTCTTCCATCTTATAGCAATTGAGTTACTAATACACTTATTAACTTAGAAGAGAGTTATGGTCAAGGCTTTAATATCAAAAGAAAAAAAAGATGTAAAATAATCAATGAACATGAAATTCATAAATTTCTAGAGCAAATCCCAATTGAAGATACCAAAGGATTAGGATATCAAGATCCTCCTCCCTCGCATCTTCTAAAGAAACAAGTGTCCTCCATAATGATCAACCAATCCCTCACAAGGATGGTAGGATCATCTCAGGTCCTCCTTCAACCAAACCTCAATCAAGAAAGAAACCAAAGCCTTATAAAGTCAAAGAATTGCCATTTTTGCACACCAAAACACCAAAACATAAATTTAACAAATAATGGAGCACCTTCTTTGCCTAGGTTTGCTTTATTTGCCTCTTATCAAAGAAAACAAGAAAGGTGAGAGTACAAACCTGAACTATTGTGCATTTCATCAAACACTTGGTCATCTTACTAATGGGTGTCATGTTTTAAAGAGACTCCTTAGCGAATTTGAATCATTTCTATAAGACCGTGATTGGATAATCCCTTAAAAATTAATTGCTTTGCTCCTTTCCATGTGATAGTAGTAGAATCATAGCATGCTCACTATTACATGTTTTACATTTATTGCAAATCATGTCTATATTGCAAGGATCCCTTTGTTATCACCCATATAGGCTCATATTTTTCATGCACTTAGTGGGGACAAGGAGTTAGATAGCCTTGTCTTAGTATGATACTTGTTGTTGCCCCTTTTGCTAGTTATCTGCCTTTCACATATACTAAAGAATATTGGGATGCAAATGACCTACTATAGGTTGACTCGCATGTGTTGTACTAGTCTTTTTATTTGTCTTCTTTTCATGTTCTCTTTGTGTGACTGTATGTGTGTAATGTGATCATCTATATCATTCCATTTGACATGTCTTTATGTTCATTCCTCTATTTGTACCTACATTCTTCTATATGTCGTAAACCTTTATCTTTTCTCTTGTCTTGTGTTTTCTTTTTGGGGATGACGCAAGGCATCGAGACATTTAGATCTCTTCCATGTTGACCCAAAAAAGTTTTCTTTGTTTTTTATCTTTGTGTCATTCTTCCAGTTCTACGAGTATTTGGGGAATGATGATGTTTCTGAGCTTTATAATATCATTGTAGCAAAGACATATGTTGACCCCAAATCTGTGGATCCCTTTTATGTTTGGGATTTTATTTGGGGGAAACCCATTTTCATGAGGAAACTTCATTTGGAAACATATGTTTGACATAGGGCTTTGCAAATAAGCTCTCATGTCTTCTTTATTGTTTAACATTTATCATTTTCTACTTTAAAGGAATTGCTCATAGCATGGTGTTTAGCAATTTATTTAAAGTGGGGGCATACATTGGCATTATCATTTTGAAAATTTTGACTATATCTCATTGTATGCATTGAAATCATAAAATAAAAAATTAAAACAACATGAAAACATAAATAAAGAAATCAAATTTAAATCTCTAATTTATCGATCCCACTGCAAACCTCAAAAAGAAATGATGTGATGTTGCTTCGTCTTTGAATGTGGATGCTAAATTTCAGCAACATAACAATATAATTGATGATTGATTTGATTGATAATAGATTTTGATAGAGTTGATTTGCATAAGATGTGAGATGCCAAATGATGAAGAAATGATCTTTTTTATAGACTTTTCGAGGAAAAAACAATTAAGAGATGAGGATGAGGATGAAGTTTGAGACAACTGAAAAATCAATAGAGTCAACTCAACTACAAAATAGAAATTTCCATTTTGAAGATTGAAGAGATAATAATGAATTATTTAATTTGATCAATAGATAATTGTGCACATGAAGTTTCTATTTTGAAGATTGAGTTGACTAGTGGATGAAGAAGAATGTTTCCAAAATAAAGGAAAGATGATGATTTAGGAAAGATTTAGATTCCAAAATGGAAGAAAGATGAAAGCATAAAAAGATTGAAAGATTGAAAAGAACGTAAGTTTAATATTTATAAATGAAATTTATTTATTTGCTCTCACATGAATAATTAAATAATTAAAAATATTTATTTGATTTTGGAAGAATTTAAAAATTAGTTAATTAAATAAATAAACATATTTATTTAATTTAGATGGAGAATATTGGAGATTAAATAATTAAAGATAATTATTTAAAAAGTGGTCAATTAATTAAACAATTAAAATTGTTTAATTAACCTTAGAGAATAGTTTAGAATAATTAAATAATTAAAATTATTTAATTATATGGATAAGAAGGAATATGAACTCAGAGGAATGAGGTTAATCTAATTAAATAATAAGATTATTTAATTAGGATAATTTTTGTTGTCTACATTTTGCCCCTCTTTGATACAGTGTTCAAAGTAACATTGTTTCAAAGAAAAGAAAAGTAGCTAAGAAGAAAAAAATAGAAGAAATGAAGAAGGTGATGATATGCCCCAGTCAAGTGAGAAATGGAAAATTAGAAATTATGAGATGATTGAGATGATTGATTCCCCCTCAATAGATTATCTGTGCAATAATTGCATGGGTGTGTTGGACTTGCCGTTGCACCAAAAGATTAACCTATCAATGCCTGATACAAGCTTCGGTTAAGAACCATAGGAGGTGGTTAGACCATGTCACAAACCCAAGTGCTAGTGTTGTAGGGAAGACCAAGGGTCACACCTTACAACAATCCCCCCCAACGCAAGCGTGGGGTTTGAACCTGTGACTAGCTCTGATACCAATCGTTGGACTTGTCATTGCACCAAAAGATTGACCTGTCAATGCCCGATACAAGCTTCGGTTAAGAACCACAGGAGGCGATTAGACCATGTCACAAACCCAAGCACTAGTGCTACAGGGAAGACCAAGGGTCACACCTTGCAACATGGTGATCTCTTGAAAGAACAAAAGATGAAGAAAATGTTATATGAAAGATGGAAAATTATGGTTGAAAAAGATTAAAATATGGGTGTAAGAAAAATGATTATGAATGCAGTGATGATGATGTGTTATGATGACTTTGAAATTAACAACCTTTATTTGATATAGCAATGGATGTTATGCACCAAGGTATAGAATACCAAGGTGATAATGTATCCAATGCATGGACTGACTCTCAAGGAAACAAGCAATAGACAATAGGATGCCCCAACACTCACAAGGTATATGACACCCTTGGTGGATTTGTGATGAGACAACCATCAGACATGACACCCAGAAATAATAAACCTTTCCCCAATTTATGCCATGTCAAAGCACGCCATGATATGAAATGATCGTGGTGACCTTAAGTAGGAATAACATGGGTCAAAAGATAAATCCAAAGAAAGATCAAAAGATCAAAAAGATAAACCAAAGAAAAAGACAAGTAATGATCAATAGACACATAACAATACTATCTTTTGCCAAGGTGTGGGAAGGAATAAAGGATTGATTTGAATCATGTCTGGTTTCAAGAAGGAAACATCTCATATAACACAAGTGCTTGGTTTCGAGAAGGAAACATCCTATATGAGGCAAGTGATGGATAATAAGGAAATGTTCACGATGGAAAAGGATTGTTTTGACTGCATGCTATCTAGGTTGATGTCGATCTCTAAGATTTTATGTTAAAATCACATGTTTCAAGTGTGTTGTTCGAAGGTTTGGAAGCACACATCTATATTTGATGTTTTCTTATGTTTATTGATGGAGTGGACAGGATAATGGATGGATATTGGATAGGTGAATTGGAATGTTGAAACTAATGACAAGGGAAAACCAAGCCTTGTGATAGGTATGAAAGGATAATGGACCCCCTTGGTAAAGGATAGGATACATGGGGACTATTGAATGGAGGATTTAGGATATGACCTCCAAGGACTATGTCACATAGGAATGGACTATGTCCAAAGCATGATTTATATTTGTGTCCTAGTCCTTATCAAGATCAAGGTAGGTATGGGAAATGGATACAAAGGATATGGATGCATTGATATTTAACTCCTAGGATCTTCATCAAGATCAAATATGGGAAGGGAAGATGGATTTGGGTAGGATGAGGGATATGAAATGAATGATGTGAATAAGACAAGAAGGATGGAAGGATATAATGATGCATGATGCATATAAATATCCTTAGCCTTGTCAAAATCAAAGGAGGGAAAAGGGGGGATGAATTTAGATAAGATAATGGATAGGAAATGAGGGATAAAGAGGGGTGTGGTAGGTAGGATAGCATGGATGAAACTTGCCCCCAATTGTAGAGTGCAAGAGGGTAATAGATTACAAATGATGCCTGTTTTCCAGGTTTTCATCATGGTACCTATCCAAGGCGCCACAAGAAGTGGTTTTCACCATTGGACGACTGATTTATTTATTTTTTTCATTTTTTTTCTTTTCTCTTTTTTTTTTTTGGAATTTTTAGGAATAGGATGGATGAAGTAGGATAAGGATATGGATAAGTGGATTCGGAAGATGGTGGATGCATGATAGGGAGATGGAGGAAGGACTCAAAAATCTAGTTTCATGTATGGTATCCCTTGAAGATGTGTTCTATTAGACCACAGACAATTGGAGGTATTCTCATAAACGTTGGTAGAATGATGGTAAGGGGGATGAAATGGATGGGAAGATGGTTAGGGATATGGATTTATGCAAAGGATTGGATAAGAGGGATGGAAGGATGATAAATTTATGTTGGATAATGGATGGGTTGGTGGAAGACTTGTGGATGAATGGGATGGAGATGTTAGCAAGATCAACATTGGCACAAAGCTTGAAGGGTGGTAGAGTTGTGAAAGAGAAGTGGCTTTTCAATTTGGAGATTTAGATGGAGGAGTGGGTGTAGATTTTGGGATATAAGGACCCAAAATGGATAGAGGCAATGAAGGATTATTATATGGGGTGAAGGACTTAGGATTGGATGGAGGTTTTGGATAAGCAAGTTTGGATTCCAATTTTGATTTTTCTTTGGGATGCATTGATTTTATAAGTATTTTTGGAATCCACATGGTTTTTGACTTTTATTTTTGCTTCATGGGCCTTTGTGGCCTTTGGGATTTAATTTTTTTTATTTTGGATCATATTTTTCTTTGTTTTTGCATGTCTTTTTGATGGGACATGTTGATCCTTGGTTTTTTGTGGATTTTTGGCTTTATGCATTTGATATTTGACATCCAAATTGCTTCCAAGAGCAATAGGATTGGCAGATGGAGAGGAATGATATGGTGGTCTTATGAATGGGTTGATGTAAGTAGGATGTTGCAAGGGTTTCAAGGGTGTGTGCCTTTGTATATCTTGATTATAGATATGTGGTGATGTATATAGAGGATAATGGAATTTTGGAATAGGAATGTTAGGTGGGGGAATGTAAGGACCCAAGATTGATGGAGGGGATGAAGGACTTGGTTTTAGGATGTAGGGACCTAAAATGGATGGAAGGGAAGATGGATTGGGTTTTGGAACATAAGGGCCCAAGCTAGATTTTGGGGATGGTGAATGTGGACATTTGGATTGAAGTGGAGGGATTTTGGATTTAGGATGGGTGGAAGGAGTGCCAACATCTTGAGCTTGGTATCCAAGGCCATGATATTTTGGATTTTCTTTGATATTAAGGGGTTCTAAGACGCCTTGCTCATGAAGGCCTAACCCTTTTCCTTTATAATGCACAGTTTGACAAATCTATTTTCCAATGGGATACTTATTGTTTTGAAAGCAAGATGCTAGTCCATTATGAGGGGGATATGGTATGGAGTGAATCTTAGGCTCTTGTAGTAGACCAGCTTGGATGAAAGTGGAGGAACCCAATTGATAAATAGGGTGTTCATAGGTGATGGGATCTTGTGGAGGATTAGGATCATGGCATGAAGATGAAGGGGTGCTTTGATCTTGACTTAGGGTAGGATCATGAGATTGGGTAGAAAGTATAGTTTTCTCTTGGTTATGAGATGGAAGGGGATCATGACATGGAGATGAAGGGATGCTTTGATCTTGAACTGGGTTAAGATCATGTGATGGAGTGGATGGAAGGGAATCATGAAAGGGGGATGGAGAGATACTTTGATCTTGATTGGGAGGTGTATCATTAGTTGGTGTAGAATATAGACTTTGATATTGATTTAGAGAGGGATCATGAGATGGTATGGAAGGGATACTTTTCTCTTGATATGAAAGGGGATCATGTGGGGGTATGGAAGGGATGGCTTGATCTTGATATGAAGGGGGATCATTTTGGATTTCTTAATCAATGGTAGGATCTTGATCAAAGATAGGTTTATCTTGGATGCCATGGTTATCTAGAAGGATTTCTTGAATAGATTTAAGGATAAGATCATGGGATGGAATGGGATCACAAGAAATACCTTGATCTTGAAAGAAGAATTAAGTTATGATGTCATGCTTTGGATTTTCCTTTTGACATATATCCTCAAGTTTAGGCAATAGAATGCGATTTTGGACAATGCTAGAATTTGCATTACTAAATGTATTTTTATTGGATGCAGTCATGGATTGGGATGGATTGGATTGGAATGGATTAATGAAGGTTGGTTTCCCTTGTCAAGGTTAGGACAAGGGTAAATAATGGACGTTTGTTGGGGATCAATGGTATGGATTATGCTAAGTGACTCTTGATAGTGAGGGTAGATGGATGGAGGACTAGAGTTTATGGGTTGTTGGTAAGAGGGGTAAATGGGTGGTTGACTATGGGTTGTAGGTGATTGGGATAGAGAATTTATCCATTGTCTCTTGAATTTTGTGGCTTGTTGGTATTGACCATTGCAGATTAATTGGTATTCAACTTGACTATCAAACATATCAAGGTAAATTGAGGACATGGTAGCAAGTTCAAATTAGGATGGACAATGGAATTATTTGGTTGGATAAGTTGGTGGAGTCCTCTATATGCTACAAGGGCACGCAAGACCTAATCCAAAATTTGAAAGTGCAAGAAAGTCAAACAACTAGGAGAAGACAGTAACCCACCCTTCTCCTTCACTTCCCCAAGGTATAAAGCTCTAGGGGGCTTAGCCCAAATGATAGAATCACAACTTCTAAGAGGCGTGTATTTTGATTCACACCCCATTATTTATACTCCACTAGAACACTGGAGTTGAGGTCATCCTCTAGGGTGATGAAATCCCTAGACAAGCCCCCTAAAATGAAAAGAAAAAAAGTGGTGTTTCTGATTCTCAAGATCACGCAAGCATGTGAGAGAAGAGCATACACACACACTCTTTTAGGATTAAAATACACTTGTTCTTTAATTAACCAAATCAAAATATGAATTTTTCATTTTAATCCTTCATAACAAATGTTTGAAAAAACACACAAAACAAGAAAGGCACTAATAAGAAAAGGAAAAATTTGTGTTTCTGATTCTCAAGATCACAGAAGCGTGCGAGAGAAGAGCATACACACCAATAACTTCCAAATCATAGAAAACAATTCTTTTTAATTGCACCAAGGATTGAAATGTGTGGTTCAATTTTAAAGCACCAATTGAAATATGCAAGTTGTTGTAAATTGTTAAGCCCAAATTGAAATGTACAACTTGTGTTGTTCAATTTTAATGCACCAAGGGAAAATGAAGATTGTAGGTTCAATTTTAAACACCAAAATGAAATTTTAAGATTGTAGGATTCATTTTAGAGCACCAAATGCAAATGTGAAGATTGTAGGATTCATTTTAGATGCACCAAATTGAAATGTGTAGATTGTAGGATTCATTTTAGATGCACCAAATTGAAATGTGCAGATTGTAGGATTAATTTTAGAGCACCAAATGTAAATGTGAGTTAATTTTAATCGCCAATTGAAATGTGAGTCCTAAACTATTTAAAAATCTGCAAAATCCACTTGTTAGTACTCTTCAACAATAATTTTCTCTAAATGTTTTGCCACAACTTGATTTTTGATTTCTGGTTTGAAAAAAATGATCTATTCATAGCCTGCACCTCATAACCAACTTTCTAACACTTGCAAGAACTTGAGAATCTGATTAGTGATTTGAAAGTTATGCTTGTTTTACGGCAGGTTGGTATTTTCAAAAACTACGAAAAAGATGAACAAGCAATTTGACCAAGTAATTAAATCTCTATTAATTAATTTTCTAATCAGAAAATGCAAGAAAATTAATTTAAAATAGAAATTTAAGACATGTAGCAAAAAAATAACAATCCAAAATTAAAAATCCATACAAATGTACTAATTAACAAAGAAAGTGCCTGAAAAATACATTTTTTAAGCTTAAAATGTTATTTGGCATCAAAATATGATGTATAATATATGCAAATTTATGGAAAGGCCCTTCCAGATGCAATGGTGACGATCATTTGTCCTCAGAAAACCTTTAAAAATTCTAATTTTCACAGCCCCATAAATTACCTATAACCTACAAGATAGAAAACACTAGAAACTCACAGACAACAAAGTTAGGCAATAAAGGTTAGTGTTCACATCAGGTTCACCAAAATCTATGCATTGAAATAAAAATAAAAAATAAAAAATAACATGAAAACATAAATAAAGAAATCAAATTTAAATCTTTAATTTGTCGATCCATTGCAAACTTCAAAAATAAATGATGTGATGTTGCTTCGTCTTTGAATGTGGATGCTAAATTTCTTCAACATAACAATATGATTGATGATTTATTTGATTGATAATAGATCTTGACAAAGTTTATTTGCATAAGATGCAAGATCCCAAATGATGAAGAAATGATCTTATTTATAAATTTTTTGAGGAAAAATCAAATAAGAGATGAGGATGTGGATGAAGTTTGAGATAATTAAAAAATCAACAGAGTCAACTCAACTACAAAATAGAAATTTCCATTTTGAAGATTGAAGAGATAATAATGAATTATTTAATTTGATCTATAGATAATTGTGCACATGAAGTTTCTATTTTGAAGATTGAGTTGACTAGTGGATGAAGAAGAATGTTTCCAAAATAAAGGAAAGTTGACGATTTACAAAAGATTTACATTCCAAAATGGAAGAAAGATGAAAGCATAAAAAGATAGAAAGATTGAAAAGAATGTAAGTTTAATAAATAAATAAAATTTATTTATTTGCACTCACATGAATAATTAAATAATTAAAAATATTTATTTAATTTTGGAAGAATTTAGAAATTAGTTAATTAAATAAATAAACATATTTATTTAATTTAGATGAATATTGGAGATTAAATAATTAAAGATAATCATTTAAAAAGTGGTCAATTAATTAATTAACCTTAGAGAATAGTTTAGAATAATTAAATAATTAAAATTATTTAATTATATGGATAAGAAGGGATATGAACTCAGAGGAATGAGGTTAATCTAATTAAATAATAAGATTATTTAATTAGGACAATTTTTGTTGTCTACACTTATGTTTCATAGTGCAGTCTTCTTACTTCATGCAATGTGTCTTCTTCTTGGTGGTGTCATTAGTTTTGATGTCCTCCATGATTCTGACCTTTATGAGCATATAACATTCCTCTTAGTGGTAATGCTACGGATTGCAATCCATAAGTTATGAATATTTTATCCTTGACTAATCCTCTCTTGGAGACATTAGGCATGATCTTCCCTAAGGTGAGACCTTACATGAACTAAGCAAAACCCCTTTGAACATGTCTTGTCCTATTTGCATGTTTGTTCATGAGTGCCTAGCATAACATAGCTTGCTAGCCTTGTGAATCTTGAAGTTACAACCCTTTTTCATGGCCACCAAGCATAACACACCTTGCTTGCCAGTAGGGCCATGTTTGTTCATAAGTGCTTAGCATAATGCAGCTTGCTAAGCCTTATGAAGCTCGAAGTTCATATTGTGTGACATCTTATGGAAGTTATCAGAGGTATAACTTTGGTATGGTTAGTTCAATGGGAGCCTAATAAGACTCTCTCATCGATCACCTTCTGGGGGCTCACCTAGTGGACAACAGATTTCACTAGCCCATGTGAGCATGTATTGTTTGTTTGCATAGTGGACAACGGGTTTCACTTGTAAACATTTTTTGGACAAAGAACTAAGGCTTGATCCACATCGAGTTGGAAAAAAATTGAGGCTTGATCCACCCCTTTTTCTTTTTCTTCTTCTTCTTTCTTTTAATCTTTGACATTGTATGTTTGTGTATCTTGTCTTGCTATTGCATATAATACATCTTGTGTGTGTTCCATTGTGCTTATGTTGGTTTTCCATGGGATCTTGATCCTGGGGGCTTGGCCACCTCCTTGATATTTATCATCCTATCTCACTAACAGTTGTACACTTGTACCCCCTCTTAGTGCATATTTGTCTACTTTAGTGTGAGTTTGACACAAGGTTATCCTCTCACTAAAGTGGGGGCTAAATTGTAGTGTAGAAAAATGTACTCCTTTACATTTCACACTTTTTTTGGGCCCTCTTAGTTAAATTAGACTTAATTATTCCTTAATAAGCCCTATTTTGCATTTACAACCCTAGTAAATTACATTTTTCAAAGGGGAAACCTGACAATAATTAATGCCAACATGTAACACTTTACCTTGAGCAATTTGTAACCCTAGGCCTTTGAACCTAAATTTGAATTATTTTTTTGGCGGTATTTTAATATATCTAAATTCAAATTTCAATGTCGGCTTGTAATGTTTAATTTTTGAGAAATTAAGGATAGATGCCTATAAATAATATAAGGCTATTTTATCAGTTCAATATCTAGATTTCAAGGTCAAGTTTACAAGAGAAAAGTTTATGATCAAAGGCATTCAAGAGTGTATTTATCAGTGACTTATTGTAGCAATCAAGATCTCAAGCATAATGTCAAATTTTTAAGCATCATGCATGTTTTTGGAGCTAACATTGTGATGTAGGTTTCATAGATCAAGTCAAGCATTCAAAGCAACCATTCAAGAATCAAGATCCACATCCATTGAAGCCATTTCATGCAAGATCAAGATCAATATTCTAGAATTTCAAAGGTTCATTCAAGGGTTTGGTGAGTTGCAATATTGCATTGTTCATTCATCATTCCTTTCACATTTCATTATTTCATTTCAAGACTCAATTACCCAAACGAGGTTTGACCAAGACAAACCTCTATTCACCAAAAACAAACAATTTTCCCCTCTTGTGATTGTATTGCAGATCTTAGGTTGAAGAAGGATTAAAGATCTTTTGAAGAGAAAGATTGGAAAAGTTGTCAAAGTCGTCATCCAATCACGAAAACTCATCTACATATTTGATTTTCAATTTTCCAACATTGCAACCCGTATCAAATAGAAACTATAAATTAAAATCATAGGCTCTAATGAGCCTAGTTTTTGTTCTAGTTTTGGGGAGAATCTATAGTCTATTTTCTCATAGATGTCATGGACTTTAATGCTCAAGTGTTGGTATTGGCATAATATTTCCCTCAAACCATTAACGTTTGATATTATCCTATCTCTGCAAGCTTTAATGATATTTGGCATAATATGTGAACTATCTATATTGATTTTGCATGTGGTTATTGAATGTTTCTTAAGGTGGTTCTAGATGTGTAGTTATTATGTGTACTGACCTTGCCATGCAGATTTAATATGCTAAGTTGAGGAAGACACTGCCAACTAAGCATGCACCATAACGCCCAGTAAAGGAATCACTCCAAGTCAAAGAAGACCAGCGGCAAAAGATTCTCCATGCACTCAGGTGCAACCACCTTGTTGTAGTGGACTTTAATGATCGAGCATGCACGAGCGTTACTTTTGTGCTAAGTCTGCATCTAACTTGCATGTTTGACTGGATTCCATGCATGCATAACCGTCATCGCTCCACTTTCCTTGTTTTCCCTAATTGGCGTCCTCCTAGTTGTGGAGTTGACTGCCTTGTTTAGATGTTAGCATAAATAATAATATAATGCTCCTTCCTCCTAGTTAGTTAGTTGATTAGTGAGAATAGAGGAAGAGGTTGCACGATTTGATATTGTACTCCAATTTTGATACATTACTCTTTGTATTCATGATTTATAGTGAATGAAATAAAGTTATAAGTTTGAGCATCCGAGTTCTCATTAGTTTAGAGGATACTTATCCAAGGGAGCCCACTTGGTGAGTAATCTATTTTATTAGTTTAGCATTAGTTTAGTATTACTTGTTGTTTAGTACTTAGCTAGAAATCTAGCACCGACTGTTCCTGTAGCCACTAGAAGTTCATTATGTGTCTGTTCCTACAACCAAAGTAGACAGAGTAGTTTCCTGTTTGCTGCTCAAATCTTTTATTCCTATTATGCATTTCAGTTCAGCATAGTTGTTGGTTGATGTTCAACATTTTTATTTCCTTTCAAGCAATTTACTTCCAGTATTGTGTGTTTCTTAGTTGTAGAATAGGAATGGAAACTTAATAGTTCCTAGTGCACATATTGTGGTGGCCCATTTCAAGTTCACGTCCCTGGGTTGACAATTTAAGTGCACCTTCATGATGATTAAAGTAGCTATTTAGGTTAGATGTCCAATCTCTAAATCATGGTTGTAAAGGATGAGTTATGAAATCATTGTAGGAGGCCAACATTTTTGGTGTTGTTGACGGGGGTGGTGTCAATCTAGGGAGTCTTTTGGAGTCATTTTTAGTTTCTTGTTGTAGTGTTTCTGAAGTTGTTCTTAGTATATCCTCGTTTAAGAAGTAATGACCCCTTTATTCGTTACCAATTTTTTGTGTGAGATGACTAATAGTGAGTAATACCACATGCATAGAGGAAGGAGAAGGGATTCTTACTAGAGATTCCTTCCTAACAAGCCTAATCCATTCCAACTAGTTGAATATCAGAATTTACCAGAAGAAGAAGAAGATCCACACCCCTTTGCTGACGCATATCCTGATCTGACTAGTTCTGACGTCTCCTCTGAAGATTAAAATTAGCTTGAGAATCCCCTTGCTTTGGAACCACATAAAGCAGGAATGGGTGATGCAAATGGGAATAGACCTAACCCATCAACTTTTCATTTTCCCATTGCCCATCAAAATAAAGTTTCCAACATCAAGAACATTCCCGCTTCAGCACTCCCAAAGTTTTATGGACGTATCACAGAAGATCCTTATACCTTTTTATTTGAGTTTGACACACTCTACAGGAGTTATGATTATACTACTAATGCCCATCGGCTTAAGCTATTTCCTACCACTTTAAAGGAAGCTGCATTAAGATGGTTCATGAGCTTAGGAAAAGATACAATGGAAACTTGGGAAGACATGAAGACAAAATTCTTTGAGAAGTACAAGGAATACTGCAGGGGTAGTGACATAAGAGGAGGAGACATTTTCAGGATGCAGCAGAAGGAAGATGAAGCTTGGAAGACTACATTGCAAGATTTATATTTTGCCTACAAAAATCTCCACACCACACTTAATGAAAATTCACAAAAGTTGTTTTTACTGAGAGGAATCAATAATAGTTGCACTGATGCCTTGGATATTATGGGAGAAGGAGATATCTCCCAAGTTCCTTGGGAGGATATCAAGAAAATATGCCAGAATTATTCTAGGGCAGCTTCAAAGAAAGGGAGAGCTTATCAATCCTCCATGGGTAAGTCAACCATTGGTGGAGTTTCAAGAATGGATATCACTCATTTGTTGGCAGACTTCAAGCAAGACATTATCAACAATCTGGCTACTCATTTAGATACACTTCAGGCCAAGAAGAAGAAAGAGGAGGCTGAGATGATGTTGACAGAGTATTTTCCCCACTACAGACAAAAGAAGGACTGTAGATGTAAGATGGTAGCTAACCTGGAAAGCAAGCAGATTTCACCTGAGTTCAAGCCAATTCAGATTGAAGAAGACCAAGTCTACTATGTTGCAGAAAGGAAGCCCTGGGCTCCAAGATAAGGTATGCCACTAGATCCACTATCCTATGCTAGGACATATTTCAACTCTTATTCATCTGGTAACTAATGGCATCCCCAATATCCACCCAGTTATGGAGGATATCCACCATAGCCTTGAAGTAACCCTCCAAATGCTTGGCCTAGTTATCAGAGTTCTCCACCTCAGTGGTAGCAACCTCGGGGAAATTGGCAGCAATTTTAAGGGCACTGACAACCACCTCCAAGAAATTGGCAGCAAACAAATCAATGGAGAGGAGGACAACAATGTCCTACTCAGACAACCAATTATATGCAGCCACCTTCTTAGTTCCAGCAGCCTGCTCTAATGCCTCCACCTACTAATCCAAGCTCAAATGCACCTAAACCAACTCAGCCCACACCCAATCCTAATAACAAACCACAACAATAGTTTGTATATTGTGTTGATTCAAACCAATTCCCTGCATATGCTGTGAGTGTAAGTGATATCCATTTGCATTCAAGAACCACTCTACCAGGCCTTTCCAAGCCCATCATAACTGAGCTTCTTGTAGAAGAGGAGGAGGAGCCTCTGAATGACCCCATTCAACCAAAAACACCTAAAAATCTTGAACTAGTCCAAGTCAAGCAGACTGAATAAGAACCACCATTTCCTCAGAGATTGGAAGTTGCCAAGAAGCAAGAAGAAAAGGAGGATACCACTTTTGATATCCTGGATCAGCTAAAGCATATATGTGTTCAGATACCCCTATTTTAGGCCATAAAATATTTTCCAATCTACGATAAAGCCATCAAGGAATCTTGTCTTAAGAAGCTAGGAAGAAAGAAGAAATACCCAACTACAGTTCATGTGGTGGGCCAGCTAGTTGATATCATGTTGGGAAAAGTGACTATTCCCAAGTATAATGACTCAAAAAGTCTCGTAGTCGCAGTTGTCATAAATAGGATCAAAGTGAAGAATGCTCTAATTGATTTAGGGGCAACAATCAATGTAATGACCAAAGACATCCTACAACAACTAAGTATTGCAACTCTGAGATCTACTCCTACTGTCCTACAACTTGCTGATAGCTCTACTGTTAAGCCTGATGGTGTAGTGGAGGATCTTGTGGTAGTTCTAGATTCTTAGGAGTATCCAACAGACTTTATGATTCTTTCTCCTAAGACTACGCTAGGTGGGTACCCCATCATTCTTGGAAGGCCTTGGTTGGCAACTGTAGATTCATACATTAGATGTTGTTCTAGTGACATGACCATTTCAAATGGGAGGAGCACTAAAAATTTTGTTCTATATCCACCTGCTCAACCATCTCATGATGAAGATAATTCTATTTGGCCACAACTTGGTGAAGAGGCCGAGGATGTTAACTTTGTGGCACAACTTATGATGCTGAGAAGAATCTCTTTCGTGCAGCTCCAAGATGAGGATGAAGTGTTGACTAATCTTATTCAGAATCATTATGAAGTGGAGGAAGCATCATCTTCTACTTCGGTCAAGACACTTCTGCCTGCTCTTCCTGCAGCCACTATTCCTGCAGACATTTTTCATGCAACCACTCTTCCTGCAGTAACTGTTCCTGCACACATTCTTCCTATAGCAAGAGGTATGTTCCATACATTGTTGTCCTGTGAACTAAATGTACCATGCATTAATGAAGTAGTCATGATAGAATTAACTACACAAATCCAAGTGTCTGAAGGAAAATACCTGAATGTCAATAGTAAATTAAATGAAGAGCAACAATTGTTATTGGAAAACCTATTAAGGGCCCATCAACATGCATTTGCATTGGATTATCATGATATGAAAGGTCTAGATCCTAAAATTTGTACCCACATAATTTATATCAGAGATGATTGCACTCTAGTAAGACAACCACAAAGAAGAATCAACCCTACACTAAGAAAGATTGTGAAAGGAGAATTGCAGAAATTACTAGATGCGGAATTTATATACCCCATTTCAGATATTCAGTGGGTGTCTCCATTAGTGATTGTACCCAAGAAAGGAGGGAAATGGTGATTTTGCATTGATTATAAAGAGCTTAATGTTTCCACCAAGAAGGATCACTTCCCTTTACCCTTCATTGATCAAGTTTTGGACACACTTGCAGGAAAGCAATATTTCTCTTTTCTAGATGGATTCAATGGCTACAACCAGATCCAAATTACACTAGAAGACTAGGAGAAGACCACATTTACCTGTCCATGGGGGACCTATGCCTATTCGGTGCTCCCATTTGACTTGTGCAATGCACCTGCAACTCTCCAGAGGGCAATCATTCGCATCTTCTCAGACATTTCTCATTATTGCATGGAGATTTATATGGACGACTTCACCACTTATGGTGTCGATTTTAATCAAGCATTGAAGAATCTCAAGAGAGTTCTACAGAGATGTGAGGATCAAAATTTGTCCTTGAATAGTGAAAAGTGTTTCATGATGATGCAAGAAGGTGTAGTTCTTGGCCACTACATCTCCCATAAAGGAATTCAAGTAGACCCTGCAAAAATTGAGGTAATCACAAATCTGCCTACACTTGCAAAACAAAAGGATGTTAGGAGTTTCTTGGGCCATGCAGGATATTATAGGCGATTCATCAAGGATTTCAGCAAGGTAGTAACACCATTGTATACTCTTCTCACTAAAGATGTCAAATTTTAGTGGACTGAAGCTTGTGGCAAATCATTTTTTGACTTGAAGGTAGCCTTGAAGCATGCTCCCATACTCAAAGGGCCGAATTGGGAGTTTCCCTTCCACAGCCACACTGATGCATCAGACTATGCCATAGGAACAGTCATAGGATAGAAAGAGGGAGCTACTGAAAATGCTATTTACTTTGTCAGCAAAAATTTGCAAGGAGCTGATTTCAATTATACAGTGACAGAGAAATAGATGTTGGTAGTAATCTATGCACTGAACAAATTTAGACATTACATAACGGGCTACCAAATCTTTGTACACACTGATCATATAGCCATTAGGTATCTCATGAATAAACCTTTGATCATAGGTAGATTGGAAAGATGGTTATTGTTGATGCAGGAGTTTGATATAACCATTGTAGATAAGCTAGGGAAGGCTAATGTTGTTGCATATTTTCTTTCAAGGCTAACTATATCAGAAGATAATCAGCCCATAGAGGACTCTTTTCCTAATGAGCATCTATTCTCTCTCAGTGTACAAATACCCTGGTATTCTGATATAGCCAATTACTTGGTTACATGTAGAATTCCTTCTCAGTTCTCTCAAAAAGAGAAAAGGGCACTCATTGAAAAATCTTTTCCTTTCTCTTGGATTACTGGATGTTTGTTTTATATTGGATCTGACCATGTCATGAGAAGATGTGTGAGAGAAGATGAGATATATGACATTTTGCATGCATGTCACAATGAACCATGTGGAGGACACTTTGCAGGCAAGAGGACAACAATGAAGATTTTGAACACAGGATATTACTAGTCAACACTCCATAAGGATGTAGGAAGGTATACCAGAAAATGTGATAGATGTCAAAGAATGGGAAGACCAACTAGATCTAATGAGATGCCACTTTTCCCTTAGATAGTAATCACTCCCTTTGACAAGTGGGAATTGGATTTTGTGGGACCAATTGACTCTCCATAAAATGGTAAGTCTTATATACTAGTATGCACTGATTATGTAACTAAATGGGTAGAAGTTAAGGCCATGAAACATGGAAGGGATAACAAGGTTGCAGAGTTTCTTTATGAGGAGATTTTCACAAGATATGGAGTCCCAAGAGAAATAGTGACTAATCAAGGGCCACAATTCACATCAACTCTTGTTACAACACTAGTGAATGAGTACAATATAAGGCACAAAAAGTCTACTCCCTATCACCCCCAGGCTAATGGCCAAGTTGAGGTGACCAACAGAGAAATTGAAGCCATTCGAACTAAAACAGTAGCTTTTCATAGAAAGGATTGGGAAAATAGATTACCAGAAGCTATTTGGGCCTATAGGACAATATGGAAAACAACTACAGGCTTCACCCCTTTTGAGTTGTTGTATGGAAAGACAACTATGATGCTAGTCGAATTTGAACATAAGACTCTGTGAACTATAGTAGATTTAGGGATGGATATTTCTAAAGCACAAAAAGAAAGAATCATGTAGCTTAATGCTTTGGATGAGATAAGAAGAGAAACCCTGCAACATAATGAAGTAGTGCAGAATCAAAGAATCAAGTGGCATGAAAAATTTATCAGGGACAAGAAGTTCAAACTAGGAGATTGGGCCTTGCTCTATGATTCAAGATACCAGGACAATGCAGGAAAATTGTAGACAAGGTGGATAGGACCGTACGAAGTTGTTGAGGTCTTTCCTAATGGATCTATTCAACTCACCACCATTGACCCTGTCAGGTTCAAATTACTTGTCAATGGTCATTGCCTTAGATTATACCACAAGCCAGCTTCTAAAGAAGAGTTCCTACAGCAATCCACCCAGCACTTAGAGCTTCCTACAGCCGAAGGCAGTGGACCTAATGTCCCTCCTTCAGCCTAATTGAGGTACGTACTTTCCATAATAAATACTTTCACTTATGTGGAAGTCCATTTCTTCGTCATCTGCCCATCCATCACCACCTTTCTCTCTCTTCCACCTCACTTCATTCCATCACCTCATCTTCATTTATTGCTCAATTTATTTTTCAACAAGGTGAGCATTACTTTATTTGTGATCTTTGCAAAAAATCTTCGACACACTCAGGTATGTGCGAATTAATTACTATCTTTAATCATTTTTAAGTATGTTCATTTAATCACTGTACGTTAGTATAGACATTTGCATACAATGCCATCATTCCCTGTCGCATCACCACTCCCATCTTGCATGTGTGGACACATGTCCAAATTTAGGTTGGGGGAGGGGAACGAAAAAGATGCAAATATTTTATTGTCCATGTGTCAAATCATATTAGGCTACGTCATAAATTTAAAAATGATCCAACTTGAAATCCAAGGAAGGACGGTTTGCATGTGTTAAGTGACAATAGTTGCAGTCACCATTTCTTCCTATCATAATTCCCCTTTATCACTCCTTTTCTTTCCATTATTGCCCTGTCGTAATCTTGAGTTTCAAGCAAAAATAAAGGAAATTCAATCAATGTTGGCACTAGAAATTTTGCAGGTTGGTCCTAAGATTTAGTAGACACTGTAGGGAAGTGCATTTGATTTTCAAAAGGGGAATTGCAGGAAAAGAAGTTGCAAAGCATTTGTTTGATTATAGAAAATGGGAGGTGGGTTAATTTGAAATGAACCCACGGTGCATGATATTTTACTACAAGATGCACAATGTCGGGCTAAATTTCAAAACTGTGGATGGATAGATTACTTTTTGAAGTTGGATGGTTTTGATGAAGGCATTGCCCTCAAATTTGCACAGAATTTTTTAGAAGGACAAGCCACAGTAAAAGGGTTAGAAGTTGTGGCAACAAAGGAAAGAATTGCAGAGGTTACAGGGTTACCTGCTGATGGTGAAAATTACCCCACTTCTAGAGACGCCAGATCAGCTAGGGTCGAATTCACAAAGCCAAATGACCCTCCATTGAGCATAGATAAACAGGGTGCAAAGAGAATATCTCTGCTCGAGCCATGGAAGTAGATAGCTACGTATGTTATCAAATACATCACTTGTGAGGGTCGCCAGTCAAATTTTCATTCCATGCACTTCAAGCTTTTAAATCACACAAGGCATGGAAGGAGGATGAATGTGCACAACATGTTGTACAATCTTCTTTCAATCATAGTGGCCGAGACCCATAAAGGTAGGGATAATTTTATTTCCCACCATTGCTTGATTAAAATGTTAGTTGAAAGGTCTCTGCATGATGTATATGGAATGACCTGGGAAGAGTTTTTCAATGTTGAGCATTTACCACCTAGAGCTATACCTCAATTTCGTAGGACTAGCAGGAGAGTGAGCATGGTTGAAGCCATTTATAGTGCTTCAACCTCTAGTGCTGGCTCTAGCATGAATCCCCCTACAGTAGAGGAAACCATAGAAATTAGTTCTTCTGAAACATAGCAGTTAGAAAAAGAAAGCTCTTCCTCAGATTTTGATGATGAAGTTCCACTTGAAACCCTCATGAAAAGCAGGGCACATCAGAGAGGGATAGAAATGAGAAAAGGGAAGGCTAAAATATAGCTTGTAGAAAGGAAAGGGCCAAGCTCTAAGAAGAGGAAAGCCGATGTTGTTTGTCTTGCAACCAAAGGAAGACGTGCTCAAAACCTCCCAGGAAATCAAGACTAGTTGAGCCTGCGATTGGTACACCTCTGTAGGAAAGCCCTAAACCTGGTGAGACCTCACAAGAGGACCTTAAAGCTCTAATAGAGCAGGAGAATGTTGAAGAAGGAGAAGACATATTTAAGAGAGCAACAAATATAACATTGGTTGATCTTGCTAACATTGCAAAAGAATTGGAAGGAAATCAGGACTTCCTGCAACATGTGCAAGAGGTCCTGCAACAACAACTAGAACTAGAGCAGGAGTTCCTACAACCGCAACAAGAACAAGAGTCCCTGCAGTAAAAGGAAGAACAAACAACACCTTTAGAGTCGAAGATAACTAGATAGCCTGAGCCTATGCAAATAGTGCCATATGAGGAGCCGTCATGAACAAAAAGATTGGTAGGCATTCATAATCCTTCTGATTTTATAGTACATGCAACAATTTTGAATTTATGGAGAGAAATGCAAAGAAGGGAGGAAGAATGGAAAAAGGAAAAATGAAAATTGGAGGAAATTCAAAGGAAGGATGAAGAAATTGAGGATAAAGATGCAGAAATTGCCACCCTGAAGCAAAGGGTAGATGATATGGCAACTTTGACACCAAAGATTATGGAATGTAGAGATCCTCCAAGGGTCTATGCTCTGCTCCTGAAAGAGAAATATCTCTCTTTTAAGATGTCAATACTTGCCTTAGGTTTGAATCCATCTATTGATACCCTTGTGGAATTTTTCAATGCTTATAGGATTGCCTCCTTTGAAATGAAGAATTTGCTATGTGAATTTTATTTACATAATTATGCTATCACAAAAGACCATGATTGAAATCCGCTATTGTATGTTGGGGATGTTCAATTGAGAGCGTTCATGTCTTGGGTGCAAAATGAGATTAGGTTGGGACAACAACACGGTGCTTATAAACAAGTGGAGATTGATATCCCTCTACCTATTAGGGCTGAGTCAAGCAACCTAAGGGATATTTACAGAGAATGGCACAAAATGCTACTCAGACCGAGTTATGGCAATAGGATTATGCCTTAGATTGAGGCAATTTACACTGAGTATGAGGTAAAGACAACAACAAAAGAGGAAACCATGAGGAGATACCTATCACAGAGATGGAATAGTTTGAATGATGAGCTGAAGTAGGTTGAGCCCCATTCCATCCACAATTATGCTGCAACATTAAAATTAATCAAGAGGCATATTCAAATTGGAAGAACTCAGGGATGGTCTTGGCTTCCCCTAACTTTTCAGCCACCCATGCTCATGTGGCCTATGCCAAATTTAAGATTCTACTAGGATGACATTGCTACAGAGAGGCAGAGATGGGACAGGTTTGACAAATTGGGAGGATTTTATTGGGATCTTGATTCACGCATTGCAGCCACTGATGTTGGACAACTATCAGTTGTAAATTTCAAAGCTTTGACCAAGCAAAAAAACAACTCTTCCCCTGCTGTAGGACCAAAAAAATGTTAGGTTGGGGGGAGTGATGAGCCTAGTTTTTGGTCTAGTTTTGGGGAGAATCTATAGTCTATTTGCTCATAGATGTCATGGAATTTAATGCTTAAGTGTTGGTATTGGCATAATATTTCCCTCAAACCATTGACGTTTGATATTATCCTATCTTTGCAAGCTTTAATGATATTTGGCATAATATGTGAGCTATCTATATTGATTTTGCATGTGGTTATTGAATGTTTCTTAAGGTGGTTCTAGATGTGTAGTTATTATGCGTATTGACCTTGCCATGTAGATTTAACATGCTAAGTTGAGGAAGACACCGCCAACTAAGCATGCACCATAACGCCCAACAAAGGAATCGCTCCAAGTGAAAGAAGACCAGTGACATAAGATTCTCCATGTAGTTGGGCGTAACTGCCTTGTTTTAGTGGACTTTAATGATTGAGCATGCACAAACATTATTTTTGTGCTGAATCTACGTCTAACTTGCATGTCTAACCGGATTCCATGCATGCGTAACCACCATCGCTACACTTTCCTTATTTTCCCTAATTGGCGTCCTCCTAGTCATGGAGTTGACTGCCTTGTTTAGATGTTAGCATAAATAATAATCTAATGCTCCTTCCTCCTTGTTAGTCAGTGGATTACTGAGAATAGAGGAAGAGGTTGCATGATTTGATATTGTACTCCAGTTTCGATACATTACTCTTTGTATTCATGATTTATAGTGAATGAAATAAAGTTTTGATTTCGAGCATATGAGTTCTTGTTAGTTTAGAGGATACTTATCCAAGGGGGCCCACTTGGTGAGTAATCCATTTTATTAGTTTAGCATTAGTTTAGTATTGCTTGTTGTTTAGTACTTAGTTAGAAATCTAGCACCGACTGTTCCTGTAGCCACTAGAAGTCCATTTAGTGTTTGTTCCTACAGCCAAAGCAGACAGAGTAGTTTCCTATTTGTTGCTCAAATCTTTTATTCCTATTATGCATTTCAGTTCAACATAGTTGTTGGTTGATGTTCAACATTTGCTTTATTTCCTTTCAAGCAATTTACTTCCAGTATTGTGTGTTTCTTAGTTGTAGAATAGGAATGGAAACTTAAGAGTTCCTAGTGCACATACTGTGCTGGCCCATTTCAAGTTCACGTCCCTGGATTGATAATTTAAATGCACCTTCATGATGATTAAAGTGGCTATTCAGGTTAGATGTCCAATCTTTGAATCATGGCTTTAAAGGTTGAGTTATGAAATCATTGTAGGAGGCCAACAAGCTCTCAAAAGTTGGTTGAAAACCCTAAGCAGAGATCCATTCTCCCATGGACAAATGAGTCCCAAACATCCTCCCATAACTGCCTTTTGGTGATTGGTACACAGTGTTTTTTCCTTCTCAAATTTGTAGATTTTTTTTTGTTTCTGTTAGTATTGACCTTTAAATTGTTGTTTCGAGTTTGAATGAGCATAATTGAGTTGATTTGCTATTTTTAGTTGGTGTAGTCAAGGATGGAGGGTCCAAAAATAGGACTGTCCAACCTTGTAGCAAGAGTAAACACAACAAAAACTCAAAGAATTGAATAACAACCACACATGGAAATATAGACAATGATCAATTATTCAATGGCAACATGCCCTGCCTTTCGACTTACAGATTACAGAATGATATGGCGTTAAGCCCAAAATTACAATGCGGGTCAAAGCCCTTATTTTCTTATCTCTCTATCTCTATCTTGATTGCTCTCTCTAATGCAACTACATGATGCCTATATATATCAATTCCCAACTCCAAAAAAGGTTTGTGTCGACCTCAAGAGGTCTCCAACCCCAAAGTTGATGAAACGTGTGAAGGTCGGCCAAAACATATGAATTTCCTTTGATCCTCAGACAAACATGATGCAAATTCCAACGAAGGTCCCTCAATGAATGTGCATCCTTATGAAATGGTTTCCTGAGCTCCACAAGTCACAGAATAGGTCCGCACACTTGAAAATCCAAGACTGGTCAGTGAATGCTCTCTGTCCAAATACAACTGATATTCTGTTGGTGATAACTTCGTACTAGAATCTCCAAAACACTTGAATTCTAGATATGATGTAGATGTTGCCATGAAGATCATATATCCTACTCCGTGACTCTAATGTTATAATGTGGTACAATACAATATGAAATACTGAGACTGGGTCTAGACAGTTAACTACTGAAATGCAAGAAAACATGAATGCAGATATTTTTGGTTGATGCACGATTGCTTGAAACCTGGGATGCTCCTGCATCAGACACCCGAGGTTGAAGAAAAGTGAGCTCTCACTTTCTTAAGGCTAGAGGAAAACCATTGCAGTCCACCTCAGCCTGAGAAATCCATGATGAATCTTCCTTCAGTCTTCCCTTCCATTTGACTAGATACTCCTTGTATTGCCTTCCTCTGGTACTACGCCCAACTCTGCTGTCCAAAATTTCCTCAATTTCCTCTAGATGATGTGCTATCTGGTTCGACAAACCAACTCCTCTATCCTCCAGTGACTCCCCTTCATGATACTGGTATAGGTCTGCAATGTTGAATATAGGTGATATGCCAAATTCCTCCGGTAGTTCCACTTCATATGCATTTCCAAAATAAAACTTCCTGATGATCTTACAAGGTCCAAGCTTCTTCATCTTCAACCTATTATATGTTCCAACTGGAAATCTCTCTTTTCTCAGATATACCATTACTTCCTCTCCTACTACAAACTCCTTATGTCTCATCTTTTCATCTGCTTTTTCCTTGTATGTATTGTTCATCTTCTCGAGGTTCTCCTTAACTTGAGTATACATTGTTTCCATGAATCCTGCAAATTCTTCTACCTCTGCACTCCTTTTATTCTCCATACTGATATCTCTTAATTTTGCTACACCTCTGGGTTGTTGTCCGGTCACAATTTCAAATGGTGTCTTCCTTGTGCTCCGATTTATTGAATTTTTGTATGCAAATTCTACTTGCGGCAATATTAAGTCCCAATTTCCTGCTTTTCCTTTAGTCAAACACCTCAACAAGTTCCCCAAAATCCTATTTACCACTTCTGTTTGTCCATCTGTCTGTGGGTGAAATGTTGAACTGTACTTCAAATATGTCTTCATCTTCTTCCACAATGTCTTCTAGAAATATCCAATGAACTTATTGTCCTTTTTTGATACTATGCTCTTTGGTAGTCCATGTAATCTCATAATCTCCTTGAAAAATAGGTCTACAACATGTATTGCATCATTGGTTTTCTTACAAGGTATGAAATGCGCCATCTTAGAAAATCTATCCACAACCACAAATACAAATTCAAATCCTCTCAGTGTCTAAGGTAATCCCAACACAAAATCCATGCTGATGTCTTCCCATGGTCTCTCTGGTACTGTCAATGGTGTATACATTCCAGTGTTTTGAATGTTTCCTTTTGCAACTTGAAAAATCCCGCAACTTTGAACATACTTCGTGACATCCTTATACAACTGTGGCCAAAAATATTTCTCACTCACCAATGCTACAATCTTATTAATTCCAAAATGTCCTGCTAATCCTTCACAATCCTTTTCCTTGATCAAATTCTCTCATTGAACTCCTAGGAATACATAACTAGTTGTTCTTGAATAACATACCTTCTTGAATGAAATAATCCAACCATTTGCTTCTATCTGTCTCTACAGGTTCCTTGCAAGCCTTCCATGCCTCCGCAAAAATCAATGTCCCCCTCATACATATGCTTCAACCCTTCAAAACCCAATACTTCAATCCTCATCTTTGTCAACAAGCTCCTTCTCCTGCTCAATTTATCTGCAACCTTGTTTGAATTTCCACTCTGGTGCTTCAACACAAATGTATAACTCTGCAAGAAGTCTACCCATCTCATATGTCTTTGGTTCAACTTCCCCTGACTATTCAAATATTGTAACACTTGATGATATTTGTGCAACACAAACTCCTTAGGTAACAAGTAATGTCTCCACTTCTTCAAGGCTTGTATTATTGCATAGAATTCCTGATCATAAATTGAATATCTTTTCCTAGCATCATTCAATTTCTCACTAAAGTAGGCTACTAGTCTCCCTTCCCAACTTAACATAGCTCCTATTGCACTTCCACTATCATCACAATCTACTTGGAATACCTTATTAAAGTTTGGTAGTGCCAACATAGGTTGTTCTATCACCTTCTGCTTCAACAACTCAAAACTCTTTTGTGCTCTTGATGTCAACTTGAATTCCTTTTGATCACCCCTCATTGTCTTTGTCATAGGTGTGCAAATACCACTAAAATTTCTAATGAACTTTGGGTGAAAATTTGCTAGTCCATGAAATGATCTTACTTCTCCAACATTCACAGGTGTAGGTCATTCAACTATTGCTTTAACCTTCTCAGGGTCCATATTCAATCCTTCTATAGATATCACAAATCCCAAATACACTAGTTCTTCCTTCATGAAACTACACTTCTTGATGTTTATCAACAACTTCTCTTCTCTTAACCTTTGAAATGCTTGTTTGATGTGCTCCAAATGTTCCTCCTTGGTCTTACTGGAGATCATAATATCATCTAGGTAGACAATGACAAACTTGCCCAAAAATTTCTTCAAGACTTCATTCATCAGCCTCATAAAGGTACTAGGTGCATTAGTTAGTCCAAATGGCATGACCAACCACTCATACAACCCCTCATTTGTCTTGAAAGTAGTCTTCCATTCATCTCCCTCTCTGATTATGATATGATGGTATTCACTTTTTAGGTCTATCTTAGTGAAATAATTTGCTCCACTTAAATTGTCCATGATGTAATCCATCATAGGCAATGGAAATCTATACTTCACTATGATCTTATTGATAGCTCTTGAATTTGTACACATCCTCCATTCTCCATATTTCTTAGGTGCAAGTACAACTAGTACCGCACGTGGGCTCATACTTTCTCTGGTCAATCCCTTCTTCAACAGTTCTTGTATCTGTCTATTCAGCTCCACATTCTCCCCTAGTGTCATTCGGTGTGCAACTTTGTTTGGAAAACTAGCTCCTGGAATAAGATCTATATGATGACTGATACTCTGGATTGGTCATAATCCATCAGGTACATTTTCTAATACAAGATCTTGGTACTTTGTTATCAGTTCAGTGACTTCCTTCTCTGGTGATTCTTCCTCTCTTGTGATTCTCTTTGCATATAGGGCTCCACATTTCCTTGGAATAAAAGAAAAAAATATTTTCTCATGTCTCAATCCATCCAAAAATTTCCTTCCATCTACCAAATTGATTCTAGCCATACCACATACTTCACTTTTAGGTTCATCTTCCAAAGGTTTCAAGGTGATTTTCTTTCCATTGGACGTTATGGTATAGGTATTCTTTCTCCCATCATGTATATATTTCTTATCATATTGCCAAGGTCTACCCAACAACATATGACATACATTCATTAGCATAATATCACACGGTACTTAATCATGGTATGATCCTATTTTGAATTTCACTAGACATTGCTCACTTACTAGTATCTTGTGCTCATCTTGAATCTAGGCCATCCTATAAGGTTTCAAATGTTTCCTTTTTTCCAAATTCAACTTTGTCACCATTTCCTCATAAACTAGGTTATCCATGCTACAACTATCAATGATAACTTTGCAACACTTACCTCATGCTTTGCATCTAGTTCGGAACAAAATTTTCCTCTTTGGTGCCTCCTTAAGTACTTCTTTCTCATGGAACAATGCTCTCCTCATGAATAATGATTCTCCTTTCTCAGGACTTCCTCTAGAACTCAATGATTTGACTGGTTCTTTAGGTCCACATATCTGGTTCTCGCATGATTTTCATTCTTCTTTCCTTCTTGGTGAAACTCAAATGCTTTATGTCCTTCTCCTCCGCACTTAAAACAAGTTCCTCTAAAAGTTCTCTTGTCATATCCTTTCTCATCTCTCCTGTATCCATCATTGCGGTAAGAATTGTAGCCTCCTCTTTTGTGGCGGTAAGAATTTCTGTCATATCTCCCCTTCTAGTATGAATTGGTATCCCTTTCTTCCTTGTGGTATGAATCTTTGTCCTTTTTTTGCTCTGCATATGGTTTTTCTCCTTCGCAATGTGACCTTCCTCTCTGAAATCTACCTCCTCTTCCTCTTTGCATTTGTTCATGTCTTTTGTTTAGCTTTTCCTCCACTTTTAATGCAAACTAATTGCTCCCTCTATTGAATTCATCCTCACCAGACTCAACTCTTCCTGAATGTTCATCCTCAACCTATTGATATATCTTGCCACTTTCTCTTTGCTTGCTTTACTATGTCTGGTCCTGATGATGATCTTATGAAATTCCTCAGTGTATTCTTTCACAGTCTTTTCCTTTTGTCTCAAATTTTGCAATCTTTTCAACAACTCCAACTCATAGTCCACAGGTATAAACTGGTTCTTCAATTTTTTCACCATCATATCCCATTTCATGATATTTTCTTTGCCTTTTTTGTTTCTCTCCAATTGAACTTCCTTCCACCATATTGTAGCATGTCCCTTTAGTTTAGTATTCACAAATCCCACTCTCTCTAGATCTTCAATTTCTTCATATTCAAAGTATTCTTCAATGTCATTTATCCAATCAATCAACTCCTCAGGGTTCAAGTTACTGGTATAGTTCAAAATCTCCATTCTAGGTCACTTCCCTATTTTTGAAATAGCCCTCAATATCTTCACCTAATTTGATTCTTCCTCTTCTGAGCTTTCTTCAGCTTGATGTACAACTTGAAATTCATCATGATCACTTTCATCATTAGGTATAGGGTTTAAGCCCTTTCTTCTATCTTCTTCAACAACATCTAATCTCACTTTCATTATTTGCATCATTTCCATCATCTCATCCATCTTTCCAACAACATTAACAGTAGTATGAATTCTCCTTGGCGACATCTCTTCTTAGGATTTGGTACAACTGCCTCAAGTCAGTGATTTGGCTACAGGGTCGCATCTACCTCACAATCTACGATCTGGTGACAAACACAAGTAGGTTTCCTGAAGTCAATGATTTGTCCACACAAAGATCTTATAGAATTCCTTCGATCAAATTTTCACTCCTCCCTCAAGGTCTGCAACTTCACTTTGATCTTCCAAAGGTTCGCAACTTCGCTATGATCTTCCAAAAGGTTCACAACTTTGCTCTGATACCACTTGGTGCAGGCAAGGATGGAGGGTCCAAAAATAGGACTGTCCAACCTTGCAACAAGAGTAAACACAACAAAAACTCAAAGAATTGAATAACAACCACACATGGAAATATATACAATGATCAATTATTCAATGGCAACATACCTTGCCTTCCGGCTTGCAGATTACAAAATGATATGTCGTTAAGCCCAAAATTACAATGTGGGTCGAAGCCCTTATTTTCCTATCTCTCCATCTCTATATTGATTTCTATCTCTAATGCAACTACATGATTCCTATATATATCAATTCCCAACTCCATAATATGTCTGCGTCGGCCTTAAGAGGTCTCCAATGCCAAAGTTGATGAAATGTGTGAAGGTCGGCCAAAACATATGAATTTCCTTTGATCCTCGAACAAACATGATGCAGATTAGAATGAAGGTCCCTCAATTAATGTGCATCCTTATGAAATGGTTTCCTGAGCTCTGCAAGTCATAGAATAGGTCCACACTTGAAAAGCCAAGACTGGTTGGTGAATGCTCTCTGTCCAAATACAATTGATATTTTGTTAGCGATAACTTCGTATTGGAATCTCCAAAACACTTGAATTGTGGATATGATGTAGATGTTGCCATGAAGATCATATTTTCTACTCCGTGAGCTCTGATGTTATAATGCAGTATAATGTGGTATGAAATACTAAGACTGGGTCCAGATAGTTAACTACTGAAATGCAAGAAAACATGAATGCAAATATTTTTGGTTGATTTAAGATTGCTTGAAACCTGGGATGCTCCTGCATCATTAGTTCTTCTCCCAAAAGTGTTGTTTAGGCTGAAACCTCCATCCTCAAGCAAAGTAGATTCCTCCATTGAGTTGAATCACCTAAGGGTTGTAATTCAATTCTTTGTGTGGATCTCATTTCCTAATGAAATAGTGAGAAATAGGTCTACATTTTAAATTGGTGAACCCCCCTCTCATAACATAACCTATTTTTTGTTGTTTTAGTAGTAAGAAATAAAGACTTGTTGCTAAAAACTATGAGAGGGTTTCCAACATAGAGACCTAGGTAGTATCATCATAGGTAACACAATAAATAAAGAGGTAACAAATGAAGAATGGACATGTCTAGTGGATATATCCTTTGAATTATAAAGGTATTAACATATGAGTAGGAGAATATATAATATAGGAGGGATTAAGTAAAATAGAGAGTTGATATAATAGAGAAGAGTATTTAAGAGATTAGAAATAATATGTATTATTGATTAGTATAAATAAAGAGAAAGAGTTGAGTGCATGAAACTATTATGCATTATGTTATAGTGTGAGTGCGTGCACCCTTTTCATTTTTTTGTTAAGTACCATTGAATATACTAATCTTTCTAATTCCCATGACACATTAGTTCTTAAGCAAGGTTCAAATGACCTAACATAAAAATTTAATAATCTTTTATTGATTTTTATGTCGATATCAATTATCTTATCTTATCTTAGATAGAATCATAGGTGTGATTTTGGCCTTAGACATAACTACATCCATGACTACATCCCCTTTGTCTAAACTCACCATTTATTCATCTCAAGTCATCTTCTTCTTAAAGTTGGAATGTTACATGTTGACTTGCATGCCAAAGTACTTCAATTTAGTACCCAAGATGCCATATTTGAAGGCATCATAGGAAACTAGAACACCATCTCATATCTCATAAAGCATTATGGAATCATCAAAAAAATTAAATCATACTAAGGTCATATTAGAGAAAATTGTATTTTCATCAATATATATAACACTTTAGGCATGTTACATTCACATGTCTTTTTGTGTCTTCAAATCTTGTAAAAACAACAAAAGGGATTTGACTAAGGCTTAAAGTTCCACACTTCAATCCCTGCCCAACAAAACCCCACCAATGCTCATTAACACGACATTGGTTTGAAAACATATGTTTATACAAGAATGTGAGTTTCAAAGGTGTATTACAACAACATATTGAACTACACCCACACCATAATAAGATAAAACCTTGTGTGGTCACATTTGACATCATAGTAGACAATCAAAGATATATGAGCTACAAGATGCAAAATCTAATTTTAAGATTCATGATCCAATTATTTGTTGCTTCCACACAAAAAACTACATTGACTTTCAACATCAAAAAAGATCTAAATTTACATTTATCAATGACTCATAATTATTTAAATCTAATTATTTCATTATTTATTTATCACTTATTAGATCTTTAATTAATCTACATTATTTATAAGGTTTACTTTCTTTCCCTCACTCATTTATTGTGAAAAAAAATTAAGACTATTAAAACTATAGACACTGAAAAATGTCCTAAGCCTGTGAATGACATTTTTCACATTAATTCCCCTTCTTCCTTGCATAATTGAATAATTTTCATTATTTAATTATTTTCTAAAGTCATATTCTTCTATTAATTAAATAATTTTAATTATTTAATTAATTCATTCCCCCTTTTTATTCTTCCTAAGCTGATTAATTAAATAATTGTTTCACTCCCCATCACCATCACTTGCCTAAGATCCGACCAAGTTCACCCCCAGCTTTTGGTGGCCTTCGCCTTCCAACCGAACCACTACAAATTCAATCGACTTAAGATGACCCTTTCTCACTTCATATGTACCGCCCTTATTCCGAGAAACCCATCCCATTGGTTCAGCTTCATCAAAAAAAGGGACCGAAGGGACGACAAGCTTATTGATTCGAAACTAAGAGAAAATACAGATATTAGAATCCTCAGGTGGGTGGGGCCACTCGAGTGTATTTACCCCCAATGCTTTTGATCAAGACTGGGCACTCACATGCCGACTCATTCGCCTGTTAAGGGTTCCTCCCTCCTTCAACCAAATAAGGTTGGCCGGTTGGTGGTGAATGGTTGGATATGAACTATGGTTCTAGCTTGATCCGGTTCCTTCTGCCCGGACCTTCTATTCTTTCTCCTATCCATTTGAGCTTCATTTCGCTCTCCACTGCCCCTACTTTCCTATTGTTGTGTACAGATTTGTACATAAAATGTCCATTTTTTGTACCCCCGCCAGGGGGGCTTTCTCACCCTATTGCCTATACCCACCCACCCCGACAAATAGGTCAGTGGGAATATTTATTTAATTATGTCACTAATGTTCCCCTCTCTATAATTAAATAATTATTCATTTTTTCATTTTCCTTGAATAGTTAAATAATTATTTTAATTATTTAATTATTCATTAGCTTTTTCTTCCATAATTAAATAAATCCTATTTATTTAATTATTTCTCATTTTCCCTCCACTATTAAATAATTAATTTAATTATTTAATAATTTGTCCTTTTCCTCCACTTTTAATTAAATAGTTGCTTTCCATTCTTTTAATTAAAAGTCATCTTTTCCCTCTTCTTCTATAATAAGATAATTATTTTAATTATTTAATCATTCACTTTCCCTCCTAAATTAAATAATTCCAACAACCTCTTTTTTGTGTCATCCTCCTCTTCTATCTCAATTAACCTCCACCTTTGATAAGGTTTTATTACCTTTTAATCTCCATTGTCCATCCCTAACTAAACCCTATTTTTTCCCTAACACTATTTCCTTGCTTCTTAAAGCAATCCCACCCGTTGATCATCATCGTTATTCATCATTTAATCCTAGCCCTTCATTTTGAATTGGTTTTATATAAAAGAGACCTTTCCTTTTCATTTCAACCTTACAACCACTATCTTTGATATTTTGCTATCACTATCATTAGGCTTATTCTTGCATACTACAAATTTGAGGGCAAACAAGCATATAAAGAAAAATGGAGAAGATGAATGAAGGTGATTCAACTACGACATATAAATTATGGTATTATTACTTTATTATTTATGTTTCTATTATCATTTGTACTTCATTGTTGGATTAGGGTCTTTAGGGCTTGAGTTTTAGGTAGTTGGTGGTTGCCACTATTGATTTGGTTATCACTATTGATTCATGCTTTGTACCTTGATTTTACCCTATCTTACATTGGTGAACCCAACGTGAAATACTAATCCTCTTCATTAACATTCTTTATTTGTAAGTTTTTGGTGTTTTTTTGTCTTAAAGTCTATAGGTACTTTTGAAAAATCTTACAAATCACACTTTTGGGACCCTTTTAAGGTAAAATAAACATCATGGTTACATCCAGAAGGGTTGAGAGATGAATTTTCATATATTATACCCCATATTTTGATGTAGGATAGCATTTTTTACATGAAAAACATGATTTTTTGTAACTGCGACATTCTGCAACACATTTGTTCAATAATGCACTGCAATTGAAGCACAATGCATGATATTTGTTCAATAGTGCATTGCAATTGAAGCATTATGCACCACATTTGTTAAATTTTGCACCACAAGTGCATAATTGGCAGTGCACCGCAATTGAAGCATTTTGCACCACAATTGAAGAACATCATAATTGAAGCACAGTGCACCACATCTATTGAACAATACGACACATTTGATTAACAATACGTTGAATTCGTTTGCACAGTCTATCACATCTGTCAGAAAAAATAACACAACTATCTGTCATAGGTAAAAAAGGTATAAGCTTGGAGTTTTTCATTTTTGACCTTGTTCATTCATTAGGGCAGAGTGTTTTGCTGTTACTAATATCTGATTTGTAGCTTGTGGAAATTGTTGGGAGAAGACATTATTATCTAGACTACTAATCCATGTTCTTGCAAGGTTTTATGTGTATTTGTTTTTTAAAGTAGGAACATTTGGATTTGGTATTAAAAAGAACAAGTGTCTTCCATGTTTGGTGCACTTACACATTGTGTTAGATCCCAAATTTGTGTGTGTATCCTCTCCCCTTGCATTTCGTGCAATCTTGGGTGTAAGAGAAACCCATATCAATCTCTTTTTCTATTTTGGGAGGTCTGTCTTTGAGACACATCCTAATGAAGAACTCAAGGGGGACGACCTCAAAGCACATTTTTTGGGCATGCTATATTAAAGGTGCAAAGGAAAAAGTTAGTAACATTATCCGGGATGTTATACCTTGCGTGTCAATACTGTGGTGGAACGATTGACCACAATCATGTTGACTAGAGGCTTAAGTGTCTCACATCTAAAGTATACCTTTGGTGTTCATTGACCTCCTAGAAAACCATTGTTATTAGAAGCCTAAGACCTTTTTGGTCATGTACTATTGTCATACAAGGGATGCAAATCGTACCTTGAAGTTACTTACCACGTCTATCCATGGTTGAGGTGTAAGGTGTCTTGTTAGAGTTTTACACTCTTTCAAGGCCAAGGGTAACAAGGTGGTCCATGACTTTGGTATACCCTATTTACCCACTCCTTTGATGAAGATTTAAAATCACTCTTTCGGGGGTGAGATAAGCCCACTTTAGTAGATAAACCCTATTACTACTAGCTAGGTTGTGATTGTTTTCATTGTGTGCAAACTAGGTTCAAGCAATTTTTTTAGAAGAAAACTTGTGAAATACTTGCTTACCTTGAAGTCAAAAGAGTCAAAATCAGGAAAATTCTATTTTTCAAGTGTTTGCTATGTTTTCTTACCACATTTTAGAACTACCCTAAACAAAAAATCATTTAGAAACCATTTATTCTAGGTCAAAAACCAATCTACCACATCTATCAAAATCAATTATTTTGGAGAAATACCTTAGTATCCACATTTCAGATCTAATTTGGACAGTGACCATATATTCAAACATGAGACTTGTTTAGTTTATCCAATCCTTTTATTGCATTTTCCTAGTTTACCTTGCATTGCCTAGTTTAGTCTTTATCATCTTAGCTCATTCATAGTCATAACCATCTTTGAGATTTGAGATTGGGAGGCTTATCATGCCATTGATTAGATCATTGCCACATACTTGGATTATCTTGACCTTGTCATTATTTATCTATCATTATCTCCAAGTTGGGCCTAGTTTAGGTTCACTTTATCTAGTCATCGTCATCTTAGCACTTATCCTTTTGAGGTCTTGACATTCTGACTTGTTACCTTGATCCATCATAGTTTTCCTAACATCCTTTTTCAAATTCCAAAGTTGCATATCCAAATTTTGAAGCATAGTCATAGCCCCATTATCACTTTGCATCCCAAAGCATAGTCTAGTTGCATTGTTACCTTGCATTGTCACCTCACATAGTCTTGTTTCATTTCCATCTTGTATCCTTATATCCAAAAATCCCCAAAACATAGCATAACCTCATTTTCATCTTGCATCCTCATTCTTAGTTTGCATCCATCCCCAAATCAGAAAAAACCCAAAAATAAAAACATAGCCAAAGCTCCACCATCCCATTATCCATTCCAATCCAAACTCACAACCATGTTTTCAATTTACCTTGATCTTCTTCATAGTCAAGTTGAAAAGCTCATGCTTCCTCAATACTACCAAATAACAAGCCTTAATAACCCATTCATCGATTCTCCATACCATTCACGCATAGTCCCGAGTTAGCCATCCATCTACCCCTCTTACCAACAATCCATAAGCTCTAGTTATCCATCCATCTACCCTCACTATCAAGATTTGGTTGACACGATCCATACCATTAATCCACAACAAACATCCATTGGTTACCCTTATCCTAACCTTAACAAGGGAAATCAATCTTTCATCTAAATTATTCCTCAATCCCAAACCATATCACAAATCCCTATTTCCCATACATATCCTATGCTTTCATCCTCATCACCAAACCAAAAAAGTAGTATAGCCTCCACATCCTATTCTCGTCCTTCATTCACTAACCCATTGCCATACACTCCATCCTAGTCTACAATACCATCCAATAAAACACATTTAGTAATACTCTCCAAGGACAACTAGCAAAGGAACTTGTTCAACTCCCGTATGAAAACAAAGTTATGAAATCCAATCACATTGCTAATCCTTTACCATCCAACCATCTTTCACCATCATGTCCTTCATTGTCTACCAACCCCAAAAAAGACCTTCCTATCGAAACTTCATTATTTCCAAGCCAAAATTCTAAGTCCATCGAAGAGAATCATATCATTCCATTGGCTAAACCATTGGATATATGTTAAGAGCATGGCCCAAAGCATGATGAAATAAACTCTAAGATAAATCAAGATCAAGCTATCCAAAAAACCCCTCTAGGTGACCATAATAGCCAGGATAATCCAATCTTTGATCAAGATCTTAGTCCTTTCCATGACATCCATATTTTGATCACCCCACCTTTGCAGATTAGACAATTGCTTCCATGTGACACATAGACGATCTTCCTCTAGAACAAGAGTCTCCTACTCTAGACATATTTGCAAATGATCAAGCTATATAGTTGAATTCACATGACTCTATGGTGATGACCATAAGGAAGGTTTCTACATTGACTTGGAAGCACCGATATCTTTTGAAGAACCATCAAAATCTAATTTTTCAAAAAATCAGGCCAAAGATATCAATTAGAAAGCTATCCCACATATCAATGGAGCTAAGATATCTTATCAACTAGGATCATCTACCTTTGTCAAAGCAGACTTTCTTGTAGATGAGAAAATTCTAAGTAATGGTTTCCACATACACAATGATGGGTTTGCATCTTGCTTCCAAAATAACAAATACCCCATCACAAATAGAATATTTCAGAGCATGCAATTTCAAGGAAGAGGACTAGGTGTACATGAGCAAGGCATTCTAGAACTAGTACATATTTAAGAAAATCCTAGACATCAAGGTCTTGGTTATTCTTCGATCAACAAATTGAATGATGTTAATAATACCTCCATGATATTGAGAGAAACTTTATCCAATACAAACATCAAAATAGGGGCCATGAGTAGTCTTTATCGTAAGATTGTTTCCAACACTCCTTCCATCCACACCATAAACCATCATTTCCAATTAATTAAACCTATCAATTGGAACCAAGAAAAACAAAAGTCTTCTAAATCCAATGTCCAAAATCAAATTTCAAACGCCATTGAATGCAAAATCCAAGTGGACCAATAAAGTTAAAATGGATCCCAAAGAAAAATGGATCAAGTAAAGAAATCCAATCTCTAATAAAAAAGTGGACCCACAAGAAAAGAGGTCTCCTACATATAACAAATGTCTACCTCCTTCAAAATGGTCATCAGGCAAGGCATATAGAAGTTTTGATTGTGAACACTATCCCAATCAAAATTCCAAACTCCATCATCCACTACCCCAAGTTTGGAAAATAAAAATTCCTACATCCAAAATGCCAAATAGTCCATCCACACCTACCATCATCCATCATAATCTTATATCTCACCTAAAGTCTAAAAATCCCACATCACAAATCCATCACATTTTGGTAGCAACTCTTTACCATAAGGACTCCCATGGAATTCTATCACGATGTGTGTATATTGATAAGGTCAACCTGAGTATCAAAAAGGATTACAATGACATCCATTAGTTGTATACAAGCGTTGTGATCCTGACAAGGTGACTACTCCAGAGAGGTCACATTAACATATCATGACACCAACATCTACATCAACACCTTTAAAGGATTTGGAAAAATTAGTTATCATTTAAAACATCAAGTCCATAAAAAAGTAAAGAGAAATAATTCATCCAATAGTGAAAGCCATTCTTATGATGCTTTGGATAAGTATTATGATAAAAACCTGGAAAACATGTGTCATGTGTAAGAGAAATTATCTATGTGGACCATTACACTTGGGTGCAAGTTGTCTCATCTTCCATACCTTTCTCATGACATTTCCATTATCCATCCAATCCATATCATTTCCATCCATCTTCCTTACCTTACCTTGATCTTGATAAAGACTGGGGTACAAACATAAATCATGCCTTGAGAAAACTCTTGACATGTTAATCCTTTGGTCATACACTATCCATGAAATATCATGTCATTTACTACATAGCATTTTCTAAACCCATATTTTGGAGAAAACAAATTATTCCTATGCGACATAGTCCTTGGAGATCATATGCTAATTCTGCTATCCAATAATCCTCATGCCTCCTATCTTTTACCAAAGCCACCCATTATCCTTTCATACCTATCATTGAACTTGGTTTTCCCTTGTTAGTGGTCTAAGGACTCCAATCCACTTATCCAACATCCCTCCATCATCCCATTCAATCCCAAAAAGAAGTCATTCCAAATGCAACAAGCTCAATCCATACAATCTTGCTATGCAACCTAGCGCATCAGATCCAAAACATTCCTTAGCTTTATTTATAGCCTTGCTACAAACCTTGATCCTTTAGTCACAATTATCATCAATGGGGTATGTATTTCCCAATCCTCATGTTATTTCAGGATGTGTCCTTCCCATATCAACAACATCATCATCATCACTTATCAATTGGTTTTCAGCTTGACAAGGGGCAAGATCATGTGTGTCCTTGGATCCCTGTGCATGCTTGCTTGCTTGATTGGGGTATCTTTCACATGCATTTGTCATGGTCCTTATATTGTATCATCCATAACAAAATCCAATTCCTGCACCAATCCATAATAAAGCTTTTTCATCTTTCTCATGTCCCGAGAATAGTTGACATTTTGCGTCTTTTGTTTTCAATGTTCGACCATAATAAAGTCCATCCTTATCCATCTCTAATAATTAGTCCTATACTCGACTGAGGGAAAATCCTTGAATTACGTCTTCACAGAATCTTGGACTTGGTATTAGAGGTCATTATTCCAAAAACATAAAAAAACCATGTCAAAATCCAAAAAAATCCAAATAATCTTTCAAAATCCAAAAAAATCAAATACTCTTCAAAATCTAAAAAATAGTGTCAGTCATAGAGTCTGAGTCGGTTGAACTATGTTGCCTTTGTGACTTCATTTAGGCAAGGCCATCATTGATGAGCCCTTGAGGCTTAGGTCAATTTTTTAGGTTTTGTCATAATAAATTATCAAGTCCATCCATATCGACTCTCCATAATAAATTATCCATAGTCAAGGTCAATTGAACTATGATGTCTCTGCGCTTCTACGTAGGTAAGGCCATCTTTGGTGAGCCCTCGAGGCACGAGGTCAATCCCTTAGGGTTTCTCGGGTCTGTCATGGTCCATCATCATCCATGTCATAATAAGTTATCCCTTGCTAAGGTCAACACTTTGATTAGACACAAACAAATATCTAAGCATCAACCAAATCATGAATCAACAGTCTAACTATCAAACTAGTCTTCAATCCAAACCGATCAATTGCCTAATCATCAATATCCATCAATACTTATCGGCTATCAATGGTCTTATACAAGAGGGGACATTGTCGAAACTAAACTCGATGTCTTATACGACTTGCCTCATTTCTTGAAACCAGACTTGATCCTATCATTTGTCTTATACATGATGTATCCTTCCTGAAACCAAACATCATCATTTATCAACCCTATCATTTACCTTATACAAGTGGTTGCATGGTTGAAACCAAACTTGATGTCTTATATAACATGCCCCCTTTCCTAAAACCAAGCGTTATCAATCAATCAATCTTATCAACAAACACTCATCGATTGTCAAAGGATCTATATGGTTGTTGAATCTGTTGGTCTAGTTTGTCGTGTCTTTTGATTTATCTTAGGTCATTTTACTAGCCACCTTGAGGATGTCCCAAGAAGGATTTAGAGGAGCGATGATGGATCATGACTTGTTTTCTCTTTGATTGATGTTTGTGGTTTGTCTTGGCAATATGATTGGGAAAACTAAGTTCCTTGTGTGGGATTAGTATATCATTTGGCATAATCAAACATTATATGCAAGTTAGAGGTGATCTAACACTTTCTGGTATTGGGATCAACATGCCTTGTGGTTGCTTATTTTACACATTCTAAAAAGGTTCAATGGTTACAAGTTTGACTCATTACACTACTTATCTGTCATGTGTCTATTTTTGCATGTGGTAACATTACACACCTTGGTCTATGACATACCATGGTGTTTGTTATCCATTGCCATAATTCAATGCCTAATGATGATAATCACGCAAGCCTAATATCTATCAAGCAAAATATCAATCCCTCTTCAATTGTTTAATTCTCTGCTAACATTTTCCTCTCGCTAACATTTCTTTCATCAATCCTTGCATTCATGCTTATCAGAACATTTTCTCAAATTTTTTGAAACTCTTTCAAAATTTGAAAAACTTTTTGAGGGGGCATAGGTCTATCTTGTTTTCACCGGGGTATATTGGGGCACATCCTGAACTAATTTTTTTTTCCTAATTATTTTTGATACAACGTTCAAATGACTTCACATTGTATCAAAGAGGGGCAAAATGTAGACACTAAAAAATGTCTTAAGCCTACGCACACCATTTTTCACATTAATTGCCTTCTTCCCTGCATAATTAAATAATTTTAATAATTTAATAATTATTTTCTAAAGTCATATTCTTTTATTGATTAAATAATTTTAATTATTTAACTAATTCATTCCCCTTTTTCTATTCTTCCTTTGATTAATTAATAAATTAATATTTATTTAATTATGTCACTAGTTTTCTTTCTCTCATAATTAAATAATTATTTATTTATTTAATTATTCATAATTTTCATTTTCCTTTTATAGTTAAATAATTATTTTAATTATTTAATTATTCATTAGCTTTTTCTTCCATAATCTATTTATTTAATTATTTCTCATTTTTTCCTCCATTATTAAATAATTAATTTAATTATTTAATAATTTATCCTTTTCCTCCAATAGTTGTTTTTTCAATTATTTTAATTAAAAATCAACGTTTCCCTCATATTCTATAATTAAATAATTATTTTAATTATTCAATCATTCACTTTCCTTCCTAAATTAATTTTTTTTATGATTATTTAATTTACCCCAACAACCTCTTTTTCTATGCCATCCTCCTCTTTTATCTCAATTAACCTCCACCCTTGATAAAGTTTTATTACCTTTTAATTTCCACTGTCCATCCTTAACTAAACCCTATTTTTGCCCTAACCCTATTTCCTTGCTTCTCAAAGCAATCTCATCCATTGATGATCATCATTATCCATCATTTAATCCTAGCCCTTCATTTTGAATTGGTTTTCTATAAAACAAACCTATCCTTTTCATTTCAACCTTACAACCACCATCTTTGATATTTTTCTATCACTATCATTAGGCTTATTCTAGGGCAAGCAAGCATATAAAGCAAAATGGAGAAGACGAATGAAGGTGATTCAACTATGGCATAAAAATTATGGTATTATTGCTTTACTATTTATGTTTCTATTGTCATTTGTACTTCATTGTTGGATTAGGGTCGTTATAGCTTGAGTTTTAGGTAGTTGGTGGTTGCTACTGTGGATTCATGCTTTGTACCTTGATTTTACCTTATCCTACAAAAACCTTATTTTCTTGTACATTTAAATTTAACATAAAATTAATAATCTTTCAATTAATATAACCTAGAAAGCACTTCAATCCTAAATTCAATCTTTTAAAAACATATTTAGCCGAGAGGCTACATATAATGTGAGATTTGAGCCTAAAAATAGTGTGAGATTTGAGCTTGAAACAAGTCTCATGCTTGCAAACTGTTGAGTCATTTGAAAACAAGTTTAAGTGCATTTTCTCCAGTTGGAGTGTTCCCATGCAAATTTAAAACTGTGGGAAAAAAGGATAATTTAGAATCTTCTCTATTTTGGTAGAGCAGCTATTATTTAGGAATTGAAAATAAGCTATGAAAAAAATGGAGCACTAACCCCACAAATTACTCCTAAAAAATTTGAGCAATGACTGCTAGCCAAAATAAGCTATTAGCTGCATGGGACCTATCCACATAATCATTGAATCTCCTTTAAATGCAAGTGCGAGTTAGAATAATCTACAAATATAATTCATACAAGCATCTAGCCAACTAATATTAATACTTATATAATTATAAAATCCTTTTTCAAATAAACAAATATTAATTATAAAAGGCCAATTAAGTTTGACTTAAGTAAGAGGCCATTTAAAAGGAAAAAACAAATTCTCAACAAAAAGACAAAGGGAGCCACTTAAATAACTTATTAAAAAATTTTAAAAATTTCCAATTATTTACCCGTTTATTAAGCTCTCCATCATCATGGCAACCATACACTTATTATTAGAATTATCTTGTGATCTTTTGGTTTTGAGTGGAGCGTATAAATGAATTTTAATGTGAAAATAATTTAATTAAAAAAAATCAGATTTAGTTTCTTTGTATAATTATATTTTTTTTATTGTGACCGGATAGCATAGGGAAGGCAGGTCAGAAATTTAGTCTTCGCCGTTATCAAATAAAAATATTATTTGACTGTACTTGTTTAACTTTGTGGAAACTTTACCCAAACGCTAATTTAGTCCAAAAACTTTAATACAAACATTTAATTTAATGGTAATGATGGAAGGATTTTCTTCTTCGCTTCCTATGCTTTTCTTTTTCTATGGTGGTGGTTAATAATAGTAGTGGACAGGGTTTGGAGGAAGAGGTAGCAGCAGCCATGCTTTGAGCCTGAGGGGATTCGAACCAGGTACCTATTCTTTTCTATTTTTATCCTAAATAATGTTATGTATTTGTATTTAGGCATCTTATGTGTGTAAAAGGGTAGTCTAGATCAAAGTTGCTATTTTTGAGGGGCTTGTTTATTTCTTTATTTGTTTGCCCTTTTTCATTTTCGGGTGTTTTTGGGGGATTTGAACCTGGATTTGCCTGTTATGTAATGCCCATTTGGTTCCCTACAGGGTCCTGTTGAAGTTGAGGCCATCTTCTATGGGTCAAAGGTAACACTATGGTAAGCTTGAGTTAACCCGGTTGACTGATGCCTGGATTTTTTGTGCGCTTGCCCCTGTACGTCTTGTTTTTTTGTGGGTTTGCGAAATGCCTTGATGGGATTCGAAATCGTGACCTGCGGTTTCTTAAATGAAAGATTTTTTTTTTATATACCCTTCGTGGCGGTGGTCGGAGACCTTCGTTGACGACTGTGAATTTGAGATTTTGTTATTTAATATGAGTAGATCTGTGTTTATATCAGATTGATATGTGCAATGCATAGACAGTTGAGTCAAAATTTGGGGTAAGATGAGTGGGCGTTGTTTAATTTCTGCTAAATTTGGTTACTTTTATTGATCGGCAAATCATTTGTCTCGTCCACCATATACTCTGAATATTTTTCTTGTAGCCAAATTTGAGTCTGAAGTGAAATTGGATCAGATGAGTTGCTTATTATTAACTGGCATATCATTATTCCTGCCTACGAATTACTCGGAACAATTTTCTGGCATCCAAATTTGAATTTAATGTGAAATTGGATTAAATTGATTGCTCATCGGTAAGCTTGTGCAATAATTTCACTCACTGAATTTTTCCATATTTGGGTGGGTTTTCTTATTGAATAATGATATGGATTAGAGTGATGCCATACCATCCTATTCTATATACAGAACTGATGGGCAAATCGTTCATGTAGTCTCTCCCCAGCCTTTGAAGCCGGAGAACTTCTGCCTTCTTGCTCTCGTCAATTCTGATTCAGTGCTTAACTATGCCCAATTTTCATGGGCAACAATATACCATATTACAGTGTACTTTATTTTATAAGCTGACGTTCTTATAAAGTATGTAGATTTGAGAGTATTGGGAGTTTATGATTGGTAGGGCTGGGGTGATTTTTCATAGTCATTGGACTCCCTGGAGAATTCCGAATTTTACAGCAGCTGTGCATTGAATTGGGGGTCTTACTCAGCCTAGGTTAGTATTTGGGCTCTGAGCTTCCACCGGAAGTCAAAACCAGTTTTGATTTAATTGGTTAACCTCGAGTCATAATCTCTTAGGGTGCATTTGAATGGACCATCTTTTTGACTATCTACAAGATAGCATTTCTTTTCGTCATATATGGTACCTCATTATTAATTAGTATCTGGTAAGCATTGCTGTATGTTTTATTGCATCTTCTGCTGACAATTTTAAGGATATAGAAGTTTTTGGGGTATTTTAGTTGTAATTAAGTTCATTACATAATGTTTATCAATCCAATTTTGCACTTTACCAAATTTCTTTATCTATTTTAGCCTACATTTTTTTGAAGCCAAAAATTACATTAATTGCTATTTTATTTAATAATATAATATCAAAGCTTTGGTAGGATTTAAATCATATGTAATAAGAAGTCACTGGTAGCGTATTATCTGCCAGCGCAAAATGCTGGTGTGTATCCACAGTTTCTGCATGCTTGATGTTGTGCACAGACATCAAACATCATTGGTAGGGTAATACCATGGCTGTGACGAGAATATTCTCCAAATTAGCTTTGAGGTGTTTGAATTGAAAGTCCCAAATTCTAGGTTCTTCTATGCCGATGATTTTAGTGGAACACTTTGATTGAAGAATTCGGGATGTTTGTTGGAATATCTCTAACACAGTGCCATTATAAGAACAATTTATTTTTTAGTTTGACAATAATAAGTAGTGCTTACTGCTTTTGCAAAGCCAATCCAGGATATGTGTCATTTAATGTTAGAAAAATATGGAGAACTCTGCTAGTTTTCACTGTGAAACTCCCTTGTGTTGAAAATATTTGTATGGCCACTACTATTCTTTTGGATACTCCCTGGCACTTGCCAGTACTGGATAAAGATAGATTCTACTTGTTTGTGAACAATGTGTGATAATTATTTATAGTCCCAGATGTTTGACCCTGAGTACAACCTTACTGTTCTGGAATGTCTTTGGTGAATATCAAGCTTTTATAAGTTTTCCTACTGCTTGGAAAGTTCTGATGAAATCTTTGGGCTTTCTATAAAGTTTCCTAGATTCTATTCAATCTTTTCTGCCTTTCTTCTAGTTTTTCATTCTATAATTGACACACACAGATCCAGTAGTTCTCATTTCTTTAGTATCTCAACAAAATTATAGCAATTTTAAGACATTACATCATATACTAACGAAAGATTAAAAATTTAGAAATAAAATTGTGGGTGAGAGTGAATGAGAGAATAAAATAGTGCTTTAAATTAATCCTTTATGCTTTCCTGTAGTAAAATTTCTTTCTTTTTTCTTTTTATTTTTTTTCTCTTGATTAACCATCTTTTCTGCCATTACTTTTGGGTGCCTCCTGGCTATAATCCACTTTACTATTTACTAGGGATTGTTTTCTTTTTGGTATATTCAAATGTGTTTTCTTCACATACATTATTTGAAAGCTTACAAGAGAGTGTGATTGGTAAAATGATGTTAATTATAGGGCGTTCTGTCATAAGGATTCACAACATATTAGTGCCTAACTACTGATCCAGGATGACTAGTTGTGAATCAAGTCAGTTCATAATTGCCACTTTGCGTTGGCTGTTGTTTTAATTTACATAGGTCATTAAGATTTTGCACAAATATTTATTGCATAATGATGTCACTGTAAGAGTTGACTTCTACATTGTTGTGTTGTTTGTGCACATATGTTGCAATGGATATGGTTCCATATCTTTTTAGGAAGACGTCTTTTTTTAAGAATGTTCTCCTTTTGATGTAAGTTTCCACTCATATCATTTTTTTGTGGGAGTTGATTGTAAACTTGGACTTCCAAAGATGGTGGGAGGCTTCATTTTCTTGTTTAATATTTAGCACATATATTTGACTGTGGTGTCCTGTCACTTTCTGCCATAGTGAGTTTTGATTCATAGCCAACCTGTTGGAAATATCTTGCAAGCTCAATTTAGCTTGAGTTTTTACTGTGATAATATCTCTCAGCTTTTTTTGATAAATTTTTTAATTTTAATTTTCATAAATTGATTGTTTAGCTCTTTTGCTCTCATTCTTGCCAAAAAGTTGTTTTGAATATGATGCAATTTTGTGCACAGAACTGGGTTGAATTCGTCTTCACGTTTTTCCAAGTAAAGGCTGGGTCATAATAATTTTCATGCAAGGGGGCTCTCCATGTGCTCCACTGTCACCTGTTTCTATCTTAGCACAAAAAATGAGTTCATCTACAAAAGGTGTGTTGAACACTAAGCAAACAGCTTTAAATCCAAATGCAGCAGAATTTATTCCCTCATCATTTAGATCTGCTTCTAGCAGTTCAAGGAACTTTCGTGTATCCAAGCCAGAAGCTGGAGAGAGCTATGGTAAAGCTGTCTTAAATAGGACTGAATCTGCAACTTCAAACAACTCTGATGATGAGACTCGCCAGTACTGGCGATATCGACTCCCTGATGACATTACACCTGATTTTGTGGATGATTTATTGCAAGATTCGGAGAGTTCTTTAGCAGCAAGTCCTGCTGGTCTTGATTATTCATCAGGATCCAAGGCTGTGAGTTTAATGGAAAGTGGGCAGTTAGCTTATGACAATGTGTCTCATAGGATTGATACCAGTTATGCTAATGGTAAGTCTAGGTTTGTTTTTTCTGAGCATGGAGAAGGAAAATATACTAGTGGAATGTCTGCTTCTAGTGCTTGGGATCAACAATCTATGGGTCATGAACAGCAGCTGGTAAAAACCATAGACGGATATGTTGCAGCTGATGAATGTAATCTTGGGTTTTTGAATGAATTGGTAGGAGAGCAAGCACTTATGGACAACAATGGAATCAATCCTGTGGAGCTTCTTTCGACAGAATTCCCTGGCTTTGCAGCTGAGAGCCTGGCAGGCATTTACCTTGCCAGTGGAGGCGACTTAAACTTGACAATTGAGATGCTTACTCAACTTGAGGTATGGAGGTTTGATTTTCAATGCCATGAATAATTTTACTAGCACAAATTTCTTTTTTTGTTCATTTGTTTATTAGCCACTGTAAAATATTTTATATAAAGCTTGATGCTTAAATAATTCAATTGTTTTTCTTTTACTGTGGCTCAAATCATCAGACTGCCATCATACTAATGGCCTCATGGGACATGTATTGTTTGATCAGCTAAATTATGGGATATCATATGGATGATAGGCCGTCATTGTAATTTTGATACTCTGTTGGAAGTTATGTCTTTATCATGAATTAAATTACTTCATATTTTTCCAAACATTCTCCTGTGTACCATAATTTGCTAACACTCTTTCTTAATTTGGCACGATTCTATTTACCCCTTGTTATTGCAGATTCAAGAAGACACTGGTCCACATAACTCCTTTGCCACAAAGTCATCTTCTGCCCCAAATCTTACTAGCATGGACTTTCCTGCACTGTCCAATGTAGAAATGTTGAATGGTTTGTCACAATATACAGAAGATGATGTCCAACAAGCAGTGAATACATACAGAAGAGGGGAGGGAAATAAGTTATTCCTTAGTGGGTCTAATACTAATGGCAATTCTATATCTGCAACTGATTTTGCTGCAATAGTTAGAAAAAATGCATCGGAGCATTCGGGACAGTGGAAATATGACAGAAATGGTGCAATGGATGTCAATCTGGGATCAGGTAGAAACTCTCAAGCCTCAGCAGGATCTTTTGCAGCAAATAGCAGAGTGATGAATGGAGACAGGATACGAAGTTCTACTAACTTAAGGCAAACTCCACAACTGTGGCTTGAAACTGGAGATGCAGTGGGTAATTCTTTGATCCTTCATTTGTCTTCAAATTTGAAAATTTGATATTCCTCTTCATGAATTGGTCTTTTGGCATATATTGGATACTGATCATTGAGATTGTTCTTTTACTGATGCATGTATGTGGTATAATTTTGAGCTGGCAGCAAACATATATTCGGATCTGAGGGAGGAAGCTAGAGACCATGCCCGTGTTCGAAATGCATACTTTGAGCAGGTATTACACTCTCATAACTGCTGCAAAGTGGTATTTGAACTATTTTACCATTAAGTAGAACTGCAACTCCATATTGTTTGTTTGTAAGAACAATATTACTGTTGTACTTGTCCAAATATTTCCTATTATAGCAGGAATTCTATCATATCAAAAGATAATCACATCAGTTGTTGAAAGTCCAAAAAATAAGTTTCTATTTCATAGATTGTTTATTTCTGATGAGTGACCTATATACCACCGCAATTGAGTGCTGGCATTTTTTCATATTTACCTAGTCCTAGCTAATGCAAACTGAATGTCAAGAAAAAGATTGTCAAATATTGACCACTGGGGCCTACTCCATTTATCATAAATATTGATCTATTGTTTGAAGCTATTGATTTTCTGTTTCTTTGCCGTATTTCTATATATTTCCAAATCACATTGAAACAATGCTTTGCCATTTTTTGTTTGTGGAGCTGAATTGAACAAATTGTCATGATACAGGCCAGGCAAGCATACCTCATAGGCAATAAAGCTCTTGCAAAAGAATTGAGTGCCAAAGGCCAGTGGCACAATGGACTAATGAAAGCTGCACATGAGAAAGCTGGAGAAGCAATTTATCGACAGAGGTTAGTGTGCACTGGTTTGAAATAGCCAAGAAAGTGCTATTTTCTTCCTTTCATTTTCATCCCAATGAGTACTAAGCTTTGATTGATCTGCAGGAACCAAGCAACTGCACATCTTCAAAACTTAATGCAGGGACAAGAGCGATTGATTGATCTTCATGGCCTTCATGTGAATGAGGCTATTCATGTGTTAAAGGCTGAACTTGCTGGTCTTCGTAGTACAGCAAGATCTTCTGGTCAGCGTCAACAGGTTTTGATATGTGTGGGGACTGGTCACCACACCAAGGGATCTCGTACACCAGCAAGGCTGCCTGTTGCAATTGAAAAGTATCTCTTAGAAGATGAACATCTTGATTATACTGAACCCCAACCAGGAATGCTGCGAGTTGTATTATACTGACTGGAGGAAAAATTGAGGTGTGGGATATCATCTCCCTTTCAAAGGCTTGCATTCTTGTCATTTAGTGTATAGGAAACAACAGGGATCTTGAGTTCTTTTCAATATCTACCTGTGGAGATGTATGTATCATGTGCTGTATCTTTATTGTAACATTTACTTCTTTCAAGAAGTGTTAGATGGTTAGTTGTCAAAATGTAATTCACTGCATGTGCGATAGGCCACAAGCCGCAGGAAGTGTGGCCTATTTGGAAGGCTTTAACCTTCTGCAAGTGAGAAAAGAGTGACAAGGCTCTTGAATTTTTGGCTGCCTGTTACTTAAAAGAGGACAAGTCCATAGAATTTTAGCATTCACTAATTTCATTATTTACTGTTCATTTATTAAGATTGTAATTTTTGATGGTGAATTTAACAGTCCATGGAATTTATACATACGATTCTTGTGTACACTGCTAAATGATATTATGGTGGATATGCCAACATTCTCATTTAAATAGTTATATTATGCATGATATTATTAGGCTTTTGAGTTGGCATATTGAATTTATATGCACACCAGAACTTGAAAGTGTGGGTTTGGTCTCAAAAAAATGTAATGACCTGTTTTGTCAGAAATTAGTTTATCGTGTGGTTGATTCAGTTCTATGGTCACATCGTAGTGGAAAATCAAATCCCAGAAGTGGCTTGTGGTTTTTAAAAATGACTTAAGCTTTGCTTTGAAGGCACAGCTTAAAATAATGATTTATTGTTAACTCTGTTAGAGGTCCCTTTCATATTAATATTTATTGATCTAAAAGTATTTGGCAATTTGCCAGGACTCTGAAATAACAGCATAGAAGAAAAGAATATCAGGGCGATTTGGGATTGATTGGTTGAATCTCTTTGACAACTTGAATGTTATCAAATGAAGCAGAAAGGGATTATCAAAGAAAGGCATTCTCTTTAGATTTAATCACAATGCTAGCAAGCAGCAGTCCAATTAACTTATTCCTTGACCACACCATAAAACTACGCCAGGCTTTCTCTAAAAGTTGCATGCTTTAAACTTTCACATGACATGGGTTGGGAAGATTACCAATAAAAGAACTACCTTTGGAAGAACAACTGAACCACTTTTGGAAGAACCCTTAGCTGTCTTTACATTATACCATTGTTTGAATCTATTGGCAGGTATGTTTTAACATTGGTTTTCTTGTTATCTTTTTAGTTCAACCACTGCCAAATGATAAAAAAAGGTTGTGTTGTGCCTGTAAGTTGTGAACATGAGCTTCTCCATCAGGAACATAAGCTCCTGCTTATGAAACACAATTGAAACTTTCCAGAGTTTAGCCATGAAGATTCATTTCAGTTGAATTGAACCAAGTACAACCTCTATACCTGTGTTCTTCCGTTTGGCGAGATATTCAATTTATTCCTTACCTCATCTGCTTGCAATCTTTGGAATGAAGAATAATGCCCATTTCTTTTCTTTCATTCTTAGGTGCTGGGATATCTAAATCTTCAGTGTCATCAATTGAGTGGCCTTCATGGTAGGTATATGGATCTGCAACATTAAAGATTGGAGATATATCTATGCCCTTTGGCGGTTCAATTTCTTAAACATTCTGAGGAAATTGGCTTAGAATTCTACATGGCTGAATCTTTTTCCATTTGAGCTTAATGTATGTTTCTGGAAACCTCCATTTCCTAAGTGTTCAAGTACCTAATCACCTATCAAAAAACTCTTTCCCCTTTTCTTTGGTCAACATGCCCATCGTATCTTAAATATTGCAAATTGGCTGTTTACTTGTGTATGCCTCTTGCATGTACCTTGCAAAATCTTTCTCCAGTACTCATCACACTCAAATTTCAAAATATCTCTTGCATGTACCTTGCAAAATCTTCTTTTTAGTACTCATCACACTCAAATTTGCTATAGTTCAACTCTGTGACATCTCTAAGACTATGATATTCAGTACATGAAATGGTGTCTATTTAATGAACTATGTATGCAAACTAACATTCGGTGACTTTTTTCTACAAGACATTTCAACAAGCCCAACTTTAGTTTACCCATTTGTTTTGGGGCAACAGGAGAATTGGAATTGCAAATTTGTACCTAGCTTATGCCACACTGGTCTCAAAATATTTCCAACATTGTGTTCATATCAGAGACTATATACTCTTAACCTATACAATTTTAGTACTTACAAAAAACTAGTTTGCAATGTTCGAAGCAACACCAATCTTCTTGCTTTCAGTGAAGTGTGGCATTCTTGTGAACTTATCTGCAACCATAAAAATTTAATCATTGCCCTCCTGTGTGTGAGGAAACATCAACGACAGGTTTTGCAACTTTGTACAAACTTTCTCATATTTCTAGTCATTCTTGGCCAATAATACTTCAGTCAACTATGCTCATGTCTTATCTAGGCCAACGTGACTTGCTAATCCTCCACAGTGATTTTCTTTTTTATCAAATTCCATCATGGGTCTTTAAGGTATGGATAACTGTCATCCTTTCAATAATAACCCGTCTTGGTAAAAGAAACCCAACTATGGTGTTTTCGTCCATGCTGGTTGGTTTCATATACGATGTCTACGCTTCTTTGGAATTATCATTTTCCTTGGAGAATTACTTCATGAAATTAAATATATTAAAAGCCATCTTCTACTCAAGGCATCTAGTACTTTGTTAGATTTTCCTCTTGTATTTTTAAAACAAATGAGTTAACTTTGAGGATATTTTACTCATTTCATATTCCCAGGTTATTGATAAATTGTCGTCTTTGGTGATCTATGTTCAAAACTAACTCCAGAAGAAGAAATAAGATCTTAATTTCTTCATTATAACATAAAATTCTTGGCGATATACTGAATATTTTCATTTTGCATCATTCAACTTCTCACTATAGTATTTTATAAGCATGCCCTCTTGATTAAGAACAATTCATATTGTTGTTCTACTAGAATTACAATCAACTTGAATGCTACAAGTTTGCTCCCCTGATTCAAAGAACTTTTATTGTCCTAAAATCATCACAATCAGTTTGGATGCTACAAGTTAGTCTTCTAGGCATAATACAATCCTTTAAGCTATCCTATTAACATCAAAATCAACTTGGATGCTACAATTTAGTCTTCTAGGCTCAAAACAATCATTACTGCTATCCAATAAGCATCAAAAATCAACTTGGAACACTTTGTTGAAGTCTAATGATGCTAACATTGGTGGTTCAATTATTTTTTCTTTGAAACTCCAACACACTTAGTTGCTATAGTCTATTTGAATTCTTTTCTATAATTTAGCATACTTTTAGTAATTGGCATACAAATGCTACTAAAGTTTTTAATGAACTCTTGGTAAAAACTAGCTAACTAATGAATTGTTTGTGCTTCAAACATTCTCTTTGGTGTTGGCCGCTCCAAAATATCTTGGTAAAAACTAGCTAACTAATGAATTGTCTTTGCTTCAAACATTCTCTTTGGTATTGGCCACTCCAAAATAGCTTCATCATTTTTGGATCCACCATTGATCCATCTTTGGAGACCACAAAGTGATGTGGGAGCATACTAGGTGCAGAAACAACTTTTGCGTCATCCAAAAGATTTTCTTTGTGTTTTGTTTTTGTTTTGCAAGTTTTTTTCTCCACAATGTGCATATGTATGCCATAGCTATCACAAAGTGCACTTTAGCTTCATAGCCAAATAGAGTTTGGTTGTGTGTTACCATTGAGTTATCCACTTGTCTTCATGGTACTACCATGGCTTCATTAAGGTGGTATGAACATGCTCATATTATGACTTATTGCACCCTTACTTTGTGCCAATGATGTGTTATGAATGATTATATTAGTCGCTAGGAGGTTTTTGTTTAGAGTTGCATCGTGTTTGGAAGCCTAGTTATTGTCACAAAGTTGAACCTTCCCGCCAATGGTCATTTGCATGTTACAAGGCTATGCATTAAGGCCAATTTTGTTTCCTTAGAAAAAAAATCTATGAATTGTTTGTAACATGCCGATATTTAATTTTTAGGGCCAATTGTGTGGTGCACCGATATTTACAAGCCAAATCTTTATCTCTTGGCATTTGCACTTAGTAATTGGTTCTTGGGTTGACACTATCATAGTGCATCATCCATGGCTATATAAAGGTGGCCGACAACTGATTGCCCCTCATTTAAGAGGAATTCTCTAGTAGATTTCTAATTGTTAGTGGATTAAGAGATATTGTGAAAGAGTGAATTTCAAGCAACACATTTTCTTCATAATAGGTTTCTTGTAATTGAAGGTTGAGGCCATATTTGTTTTGTAAGCAATTGCATTACAAGTCTTGAATGTAAATTAAGATTATGACTATAGTTTTGTTTTTCATAATTCTATTATTGTTTTATGTTGATTTCAATTCCATTATAGGATTCTAAGTGAATTCATGAGTGAATGTTTAACTATCTACATGTATAGCTTGTCCTTCATTGGATCCTCCATCCACAATTGCCTCACAAATCCCAAATGCACTAACCTTGTCTTTATAAAACTTTACTTTTGCATATTTATTGACAACTTTCCTCTCTTAACCTTTGCAATGCTTGTCTCAAATTCATCAAGTGCTCTTATTTAAACTTTGCCAAATCTCATAATATCATCCAAATAAATGATGACAAACCTACCAAGTATGGTTTCAACACTTTGCTCACGTATCTCATGAAAGTACTTGGTACATTTATCAATTCAAATGACATGACAAACACTTCATAGTCATTTTATTTTGAAAGTTGTCATCCATTCACAACCTTCTTGAATTCTAATATGATGATAGCAACTCTTAAAATCAAATTTTGTGAAATACTCTTCTTCACATGAACAATTTGTTAGGTCACCTATATGAGGTAGTGGAAACTTGAACTTGATGGCTATCTTATGGATTGCTCTCGAATTAGTGCACATTCGCCATTCTCCTCCCTTCTTTGGTGTTAACATTGTTGGAATTGCATGCTTGGGCCCTAACTTTTTCTAATCAACCCCTTCAACAACTCTTGAACTTGTTTATTCACCTCTTTATTCTTTGTGGATGCCAACTTATATGTTGCCTTGTTTGAAAACTAGCTTTTGGAATCAAATCCACATGACGACTAATACTTCTAATTGGTGGTAATTCTTTTGGTACAACTTTGGAAATAATGTTTGGAATTCCTTCTCTTGGTATTTCACATGCCTTACCCAATGCCTTAACTTTCATAGGTTTGGGAATAACAACAAGACATGTCTACCCTTTCCTATCCACTTTCAGAAACCAGTTTTTGGTAATAATTAGCTTCTTAGAATTGCTCTTTAGTTCCCTCTTGTTATCCTTCAAGGAGCTCAAGATGTACTCTTTTCCATTCTTCTCAAAGGTGTAGGTATTTTCTCTACATTCGTGGATGACCTTTTGGTCAAGTTGCCATGGTCTACTCAACAATAACACACATCCATGGGCACAATACCACACCAAAATTCATCTTTGTATGACCCAACTAATCAAACACTATTCAATTGGCAAAAATGATGCTCTTTTTGCAACCATGCCACCTTTACATATTTGAGTGTCTTGTTGTTTTTAACCCAAGCTTCTCTACCACTTTATTTGACATTAAATCATTTGTGCTTTCACTATTAATAATAATTTTGCAACACTTATCCCCAAATTTGTAAATGGTTCAAAAAGACTATTCCTTTGCACCTATTCTTAAATACTCCTTTGTTGGTTTCAACAACAACAACCTCATGAGAGTTTCTCTATGTTTTGATTCTTCGATGTGCTTGGTTGATGCAACTAATTCTTCCTTAGTTGTAGTACACATGCACTTATTTTATTTCTCTTATGGCTAGCATTTTGTGCTTGATGATAATCATAATACCTTGTTGAGGTTGTCCACATGTAAGACATGTTAACTGCTACAAACATAACACACTACATCCATATATCAACTACAACAATATATAACACTTTACAAGTAGATTATTTAAGTTATTATTATTATTATTATTATTATTTACAACCAATTCCCTCTAAAAGAGATCCCTATCATTTTCAAAACCCCAACTTTAAAGATTGGCTCCTTGACAAGCATTGAGTTTTCATCACGTTGAATATTTACCTTATTCCACTTCTTCGTTGAAACTATCATGACACTTTCAAATTTAACAATGATGATGGAATTATTGTATTTTGAAGCCACTAGACCTAACGATGATATTTAGGTGCTCTGAAGCTAATGGAAGGAATTAATTCTCTTTCTTAGCCTCAATACAAATGAAGAGTATATCATTTGTATCAATCCAGATCTAATCAACAAGGGGATTCTTGTGAGCCTCCTCTATGATGTTTACAAATATTCCTCCTAGATTCTTTTTAGCAATGTTAGAGAACAAACTCACTAGAAATGTTTTCTATCTTCTTTGTTAGCTAAAAAATTCAATGCCTCTAGAGACGTGGTATTATTGAACTCAACATCAATGAGAATCTTAAAAACAAAGACCACATCTCCTACATAACTTACCTCATCTAGTATGATACATGATAAAAATGCTATTTTTCTCTAACTTTACATTGTGGTCACAACAAAATTGTTGTGGAAAGAATTTTGTATCACTTGCGATTAATGAAAAATGAATTTGTAATGAAAAATTGCACAAGAGAATAATATAATAGAAAATATGTAGTGGATGCTTGATAATACTTAAGAATAACAAGTCATTTTGAGAGGACAAACCTCCAAGAGTCTCCAAGAAGAAAATATCTTACAACCTAATGAGGATAAACTAACCACTAGCTCTTATATATACCCTACTTATGCCTTGGATGCCATACAAGATGGCTTAGATACCTAAATATAACACTTATGACGACTTGATTATCTAAATAATACTATAATAATGATTAATTAAGGTAGCTACAACCTAACTACTCTGAACCCTATGCACACTATAGGGTTAAGGGCATAACATGCCACCCTTTAGAGAAGTGTTGTCCTCAACATTTATCAACTATGGATGTTTTAGCAAAAAATTCTCACTTTCCCATGTAGCATCTATGATTAGAGAGTTCTTCCATTTGAAAAAATGCTCTTTTATTGCCTTTATCCACAACCTCTTAATGCATGTTTGAAGAATTTCCCCAGGATCTAAAATTATTCTACCCTCATCAAACTTTGGTAACTTAGTTTGTGCTATAAATATTTGGCCAATAATCTTCTTCAAGCATGAAACATGGAAAAATGGATGTATTTTAATTGACATACGTAACTCTAATTTATATACTACACTACCAATCCTTTGCGATACCTTATAAGGACCATAGTATTTGGGTACAAGTTTTTATCTTTTTGTTGTTTCTTAGTGACATTGGCTTATATGGCTATAAACACATAAAGACCCAATTTGTGAATTTGAAAGTCGTTTCACTATGGTGTTGATCCACTTGTTGCTTCATTCTATTTTATGCCATTGCCAAGTTATCTATGAGACTATCAAGCACCTCTCATTGACATTATCCAGAACCTCTTAATGTTTGTTTGAAGAATCCCGTAGGATCCAAAGCTAATCTACCCTCCTCATCAACTTCTGGTAAATTATGTTGTGCTATAAATATTTTCCCAATAACCTTATTCAATCACAAAACATGGAAAATTGGATGTATTTTCATTGACATAGATAACTCTAATTCATATACTACACTACCAATCCTTTGCAACACCTATAAGGACCATTGTAATTGGGTGCAATATTTTTATATATATTTTATTTTAATGACATTTTCTTATATGGCTGTAATCACACAAATATTCAATTTGTGAATTCAAAAGTCCTTTCACTATGGTGTTGATCTAATTGTTGCTTCATTCTATTTCATTTCATTGCCAAGTTCTCTTTGAGACTAGCAAGTAACTTTGGTTGATGTTGAATGTGTTCTTCAATTGTTTGAACCTTTGGGTGTGCCCACAATGAAGAAGTGATTGATGGTAGCTAGTACCCATATAGAGTAAAAACAAAGACATCTTGAAAGGCATATGGAAGGAACTGTTATACCACCATTTTGCTTGTGGTAGCACTTTAACTCACTTCTCTTGTTTATCCAAAGAAAAACATCAAAGATACCGTTCCAATCATTTGTTGACCACCTCATTCCGCCCATCTAATTAGGGATGATATTATGAGCTATAAGTAAAATGAGTGTCCAAACATGAAAACAAGTCAATTAAAAATTACTTGTTAATATAGGATCATGATCACCTACTATAGATTTTGGAGTTCCATGTAGTATTTTAATAGTATTCAAAAAGGATGTTGCTATAATGTTTGCTATAAATGGGTGCACAAAAGTACAAAAATGTACATATTTGGTGAGATGATCCACAACAACCATGATGTCATTCTTTTTCCCTTCAAAACAAGGAAAAATTGTCATGAAATCAATAGATACCTCCTCTAACCTTTGACTTGGAATAGATAAGGGTTGCATAAGACAGTCTTAATTGTCTCCCCTTTATTTTGCTTGCATACCATGCATTTTGCTACAATTTTTTGAACATCCCCTTTTAGCACTTGCCAAAGAAATCTTGCTTTATTCTATGATAAGTTTTCAAGAATCCCATGTTCCCTCCCATTGGAGAAGTATGTATTTTTCCAACACCTTAATGCTTGAAGTCTTGCATAGATACAACCTATCTTTGTATCGTAAAACATTTCCTTTCCATGCTATTTTTTGACACACTTGAATCTTGTTGGATTTTCTCATTGAGAGTTTGAGAATCCTTTTCCTTCTTTGACTCTTCTCTTTCCTCATTTACCAAACTTGCTTCTAATATGGAAATAAAATACACTAGCAACTTTGTGGGTTCATCCCTCCTTGATAGGCATCAATCATAAAATTTTCCTTTCCTTTCTTATATATGATCTCAAAGTCATTTAACATCCTTGTGATGGTTCGCTCTCCTGCTTGCTCTCTTGTTCACTGTTTGAACAACTCTCCTACTCACATGCCCCCTGCAACCACCTTTGGGTCTATTATGGTTTCTACAACTGTCGCCAATGGGCCTGTCGTGGTGTCCTTTGCCCATGGTGCCTTGTTGGGTGATGATAATCCTTCTGTTGACCCTAGTTGACCTATTTATATTATTAAGGTTGACCAAAACATCACTTTTGGTGTTGTGGACGTTGGCTCTACCCCTCATTTGGTGCATGCTATTGATGACTCTACCCCTCCTCTAGTGCCTACTACTTTTTTTGGTGTTCGTAACTTTTCTTAGGTGGCTAGGTTTGGTCTTGCTTTCCTTTTGCGTGTGAACCACCCTCTTCTATGTGCCAAACCATCCCTAGTGGTGGTTTGTGGAGTGGATATGGTTGAAAATGAGGATTTCTACCAACGTAGGGGCTTGGTGTGTAGATTATCCAACCTTTGGCCTTCTCTTCTTGACTTGCACAATTAGGTCATGGAATCTTGGAGGTTCCTCATGGTTGGTAAGATTGAGATTTTCCCATGTGCAAAAGGTTTTTTCATTGCTTCCTTTTCCTCTTTAGAGGACATAAAATTGGTGTTGGGAAAGTTGTGGGCTTGGGGAGAGCACTCACTCTTAGTTAAACCTTAGACAACCTCCTTTGACCCCCTTATTGAATCACTCCACATGTGTCATGTGTGGATTAGACTTCCGAATCTTCCCCTCTAGTTTTGGGAGGATTCTTGTTATGATGCCATTGACAACTGTATTGGCCGCTTCTTAAAGGTAGATGTTTGTACTTGCCACATGGGGAACTCTACTTTTGCTTGCTTTCTAGTGGTTATTGACATATCCAAACCTCTTGATGAGGATGTGGTTCTAATGGTTGGGGATAGGCCTTGGAGTCAACCACTTGATTATGAGGACCTCCCTTTTAGATGTCATTGTTGTTTTGCAACTCGTCACTTGGCTTTAGAGTGCTCTTGCTTACATTGCAAAGGCCATGCTACTTGGTGAAAGAATTTTAATGGTGATCACTTGATTGTTCAAGATCTTGAATCTTCAACGAATGACTCCTCTCAGGATTATGTTGATTTTCTTGATTTTGGTGTGGGTTTTTCATGTCTTGTGGACCCTACTCAGGTTCCTCTTGCTTCGTGCTCACAACCTATTTCACCAGTTGCTTCAGATCAACTCTAAACTTCTCATGTGGATGATGAATACCTTTTAATTTATCATCCTTTTGTTCCTGCTTCATGTGTTGATGGATCTCCTATGGGGCGTTTCCTTTTCCTTCTCCTTGTAGTGGGAACTTGGATGATATTAATGATTTGAGTGTTGTTTGTAGGAGGAAAGGTCTTTCATCTACCTCTTCCCATACTCATTCTTTTTATGTGACTAATAAGTCAATTGTATAGGGTCATGACCCTTGTTTCTCACTTCTTTCTGGTTCTATGCTTTGATCAAAAGTATCGTTGGTCTTTGTTTGGTTATCCTAGTCTCACTATTGGCGAGACTTGTCCTGCTTGCCTCTATGACTATTTTTTGTATGGATTTGGGCCCTTTTCCCATTTTTACCTTAATCAAAACATATTTGTGACACATTTTTCTATTTTTGAGATAAACACTTTTTAAGAAATATTTGAGGCTACTATGATTTTTTTTTACCTTGAAGTGCCTTCCCATTACATAAGGTCTCCATTGTTTGATTGTATGCAAGATAGCCAACATTTCCTTCTCATAAGCATGCTTCAACATATTCTTACCTTTAATGGCTCTCAAATTCTTTGGTTCTTTATTCTTACATGAGTACTATTCTTATGCCACATCCTAAAGCATCACATTCTACAATGAATATTTTTAAAAAATATGGGGTGACTAGGACTGAAGTTGTGCACACAGTTTCCTTTAGCTACTCAAATGCCCTTGTAGCAACCTCATTCCTTTGGAAGGAATCCTTCTTCAACAAAGTTGTGAGATTTGATGCTATGCTATCATAATTTAATACAAATTAGTGATAATAAATTTTAAGCACTAAGAAACCCTATAGGTTCTTCAGGTCTTAGGAATTTTCCACTCTGCGATGGCCTTGATCTTGTGAGGGTCCACCTTGAATCCCTTATGTGACATAAAATGACTTAGGTACTCCACTTCTTTGAATCCAAACACACACTTGAATGGATTAGCATAAAGCTAATGCTGCTCAAGAATGTCTAAGGCCTCATTTATATGCTATAAGCATTCCTCCCAAGTTTTTCTATACATTAAGATTCCATAAGAAAATATCAAAATAAATTTCTAGAGAAACAACTTGAAGATAAAGTTCATCAAAATTTGAAATGTTGATGACACATTTGTGAGACCAACCAAAAGACATTACTAAAAATTTATAGTGGTCCTCATAGGTTTGAAAAAGTATCTTATATAAACTTTCATGTCTAGTTCTTACTTGATGATAATTATAATGAAGATCAAGTTTCATAGAATAAACAACACCCTTAAGATCATCTAACAAATGATCAACTACTTGAATATGAAACTTATCTTTAATGGTGTACATGTTGAGCTCTTTCTAATTAAGACACATCCTCCAAGTTTTTCTTTTCTTACACACCATTACCATAGGAGAGGAGTATGAACTTTGACTATTCTTGGTAATACTTGCCTCTAGCATCTCTTGAACCATATTCTCATCCTCACTTTTTTTGTACTCATGTATACTTGGATGGCCTAATGTTTGGAGGTTAGCTCCTAGTACCAATTGAATGACATGATCATGATTTCTCTTAGGAGGTAGTCCTTTTGACATCTCTCTAAAAACCATTGATCTATAACTACTTGTAGATCTAGTAGTGTAGAAGCATTTGATTGATATGCTTCTAATAAAAATAGTTGGGCCACAAACCCATCTTCACCCTTGTTAAGAATCATTTGCATTTGATGAGATCTTACCATCTATGGAGACTTTACACACAACCCTATGAGTTCTATTGTCCTTCCTTCTAAGTAAAAGTCCATAAAGAAATCATGAAAGATCATATTTATTATAACCAATGTAGTAAGCCATTGTAATCCAAAAAATATGCACCACCCATGGAGATAGAAAATATTGGGAAATCATATGGTAATCTCCCATGGATAATTTAATGCTATGGCATTTCCCTAAAAAATTGATAGTACCCCACCTACAATTGGGACCTAAAATTTGAGACGTGGATACATAAATAAATTTATATGAGAAACCAAATTATTATTGATAAAGTTGTGAGTGCTTCCTAAGTCTATCAATACTGCTACTCTTCGTTTCTTCAAGAAATCCACTACATTGAGAGTTTGTAGTATGCTAATTCCAAAAAGTAGACTACAAGAAATGGCTGGTTTGGTATCTCCCAATTCCTCATCTATCTAATTTCCACCCTATAACATTGCTTCTTCCTCCTCTTATTACTCACTCAACCCTTCAATGTAGAATAATTTATTTTCAGTACATTTATTGACCTTTGCTATATTTTCTATCACAGTTAAAACATATCCTTTAGCTATCTTCAATGTTTTGTAGAGTTAATATAGTAGGCTAAGGAAGTGATTGTGTAGGAGTTTTTCTGTATCTTATGTTTATAAAACCTTTCCTTTTATTGACCACAAATTTTTCCTTGACCTACTATTAGGTCTCAAACTTGTAGGCTCATAATCTTAAAAAATGCTTGTCACACCTTTAGGGCTAGGAGTGTCTTCTAGAGGGTGAAATCAATGTTCCTCAACATATTGAGGATAGTTGAAGGCCTAAAATGAGAGTGGGTAACATTTATTTCTCTTTGAGATCAACTTAAACTTAGGAGGGTGTTCCCAAAGGTCTCCTTAATATTTTTTTACATAAAAAATAATGTAACATGGCTATAATATTTGTAGCTATACCCAAATGTACACTTGACCAAATAACTATCTCTAGGTCAAGATTAACTAGTTGCTTTAAACCTCTATATAGCTAATAACACCTTGCACATGCAACTATATATGTCATCTTAATTTCAATCCTTCAAGGTAGTTTTAGTTATCATTTTACACATTGGTAAGATGCAAACATGCATGTTCAAATTCTCTAATAATTTAACATTTGTTGAACAACATGCACAAACCTTATGTAAACCTATCCTATATTACAATTAAATATAACATAGTTTTCTTAATAAGAGTGTTTGATATTGAACCAACAAAGGCTAGTGCATATTCCATTGGAAAACATAGTTATCACAACAAAAAGAAAAAAATACTCAGAAAAGCATCAACATAACTAAGTTTTCAATCATATGGAAAATAAAGATTATATTTTAACTATAAGCATACTCAATCATCCATGATGAAAACTACAATGACCCATATACATTGAAATACTAGTTATTACAAAATATGTGCAATACATTAGGTGCTATCACACATGCACCAAAAACTAAATACATTCATTCCAATATTGTGACAAAAGGAAATGCCTAAATATGATCACAACATTCATTTGAATCACTATAAACAACCATGGATACATTCATTACTAAATATGTATAAAATATAACCATTCGTACATTATTATGGAGCATACATTTTTGTTTATAATTACAAAATACAACATTTGATACCCTATAACAACTTGCAGACTTACCCAAGTCTTAAAATTAGCTCAATGACTAACCTTTTGCATGAATAGCACATTGGTGTGTGTAGATCTATTATTTTGGTACCTAGATTGCCCAAGGAAGACTCAATATAATAAAATATCTAATGGCATGTGGAAATCCATCATCCCCTTGTTGTAGCCATCAGTGCATCATGATTCACATGTAAGATTGTGTGAAACCACCAACAAATGCATTTAAATCAATGAGGAAATCATGGAGGAACTCTTCTTAGACCTTTTTAAATGTCTACTACATTAATTATGCCTTTGGATCTAGAGAAAAAATGGAGTGGGGAAGCTTGAGAAATTTGTCATAGATGAGATCTAAATATGGCTTGAGAGTATTAGGATTTTCAATAGTAACCATGATATTAATTATAGAATACCCTCTTTTCATTCATTTTGGTACTTAAATATATGCCCTTTTGATCAAAATATGCTTTTTTGGGCATCTACAAAATCAAATTTGGTGGATGCAGGGGCTTAATGGCCACTAATGAAATTTTGGGAATTACAAGAGGGTAGGTAGGGTTTATTGTGGTGTTTGTGTGTTACTGTAATTAAAATATTTACTTTATTTTCCTTTAAATTGCTATGTCAGAGATTTTCATTTTTTATTAACGATGTCACATTGTTAGCATAATGAATTTTTTTTGAACCATGTCGCACTTTTGCATGGTTCATGAAATCATGAACTATGCAACATTTAGAACTTAGCCACTTTCTTCTTCATCCATGTTTGTTTCATTTTTTCGGTAATTTAGGCCTTTCTACAACCATGTCAACAAGTTCAAGGAACTATGAACTTGTCGACACCCATTTATGCTAATCCATATGATGCACATCCCTAGATCTCCTAGGTGCACCACATAATAAAATATTACATTTATAACATTATGCAAGGTGGACAACACACCTTTTCCTAACATTCTCCCACTTGTTAAATATGCATTGCATAAGGTTTAAACAAGTAAACTTGATCATGAAAAAGGGAACAATCCCCATAGCCACATTTATCAATAAGTAATCAAAGTGCTCCATGTGCTCCATCAATATACCTGCAACACAAATCAAGGTGAACACGATCTCAAAAAAGAATGCTCTCATCCTCCATCATGCCCATGCACAAAGATAATAATCCATCCAAAGAGATGCCACACTATTTGTCACAAAGAAGCACAAGTTCTGCCTCCAATTGATATCCCAATACACAAACACTCAATCCAAAGGTAAAAAGTATGTATCAATAGATGGCAAGCTATAATCAACATAGCTGAAAATAACACCCATAAAAATCATAACACATCCAACTATCCATACCTCAAAGCTATATAAATCATAACAAGTGAACCTCATGCCATTGAACATATACAACCCATAACATGCAATCACAAGCTCCAAGTGCCAAACCTATCATATGATGAACATACAAAACTAGGAACTCCCACTATATAGGTAATGTCAAATCTAAAAATGATCAAGGAAACCAAGATCCACCATAGCATCACATAGAAGTGTAACCAATATCATGTAGTACCAAGGAACATCCACAATGATATGCAAATCCTGCAAACCAATACAATGCAATACATCTCACCACAAGTCTCCATAGCTCTCCAAGTTCTTTGCACCCAACAAAAGAAAGAGATAAAGGAACTTCCATATTGTCACCAAAAAATAATGAATTACAAGTAACAACACATGACCAGTGATCACCATAGCTCCACACAAGATCTCAAAACCAATTTCATGTGAATACAAACATCCAGGAAGAACAAGACCAAAGAGAGAGCGTGCAAAAAAAAACATGTAGCATGACCTTCTACACACTCCTCTAAATGCTAAGCTATGATAAGTACGATCTCCTCCATAAAATACCAAAGAGAATAGCATTATCCACATCTAACCATAAACAAGATGTATACATCTCAATCCAAAGGAAGATCAAACCATATCCATTCCCAAACTAATGGAATAAGACCAATAACATCTCCTAAACTCAACACAAATGAATAATATCACAATGCATAAGGATATAAACATGCCAAAATCCTCAAATGAGCCCTCCAAAACTAACTATCCATAGCTCAAGATCCATATGCATGAGAAGAAAAGAATAAAACATAATGCATATGAAAATAATAATGGGAAATACCTCTTAGATGATAAACCACCGAGTAGACCAAGAGTTGGGAATGCGAAATCTCCTCCACAATATCCAAGTCATCATGAATCATCTAAGAACAATATCCTCATAGGTCCATGTTGAACTCACGTCCAACCAAGGTGTAGGATCCTAGGACTTCCACTTGAAACCTCATCAAGAGTAACTGTCTCAACACATGTCTCTAATCCAAATAGATATCCTTGCCTCACCTATGTCTCCAAGTATCCATGAGCACTTGTAATCGACCAATCCATGTCAAACTCCAAATACAACATAACACCATCATGAAGATCTCAAGAAAATGATAAATGTACTCAATACCAAGAGAACAAACCAAGATCAATGTAAAAGATCCAATCTTGAGAATCAAGAACACAATCATTACATCTTGATCTCATATCTCCTCAAAAGAAGATCATATGCTTCAATAAATATATCATGTACCTGTATCATGCCAAAACTCTAAATGTGTTATCAAGAAAATATCATGATATAATACATAACCATCCTATCAAAAAAGGATCACATGTCAAAATACAAATCATGACATCTCAAACAAAGACTATAGAGTCCTCCATGGCTAACCGAGATGTCAAAATATCCATACCACATGAAGATAACCATCTCCTACATAGAAGATCATCCACCATCAAATTTTTCAAATCGACATCATCGCCACAAGATCCCACTAAACCGTGATAACAATATTTGCATGGCATCATGAAAAATCCTCTAAATGAAGATCATCTGTGGCCCAAACATAATCAAATAATTCAACACTGAGCTCCCAAAGGGAAGAGTACAGACCACAATATCCAAACTAAGAAGATACAACACCACTAAACCATCACTGTCACAAGCTCCCACAAAAACATGTAACCAAGCTATCCATGAAATCATGATAACAACCTCCTCAAAAAAGATCAACCAAAGGCCCTCACACAATCAAAGAACTCAACTGCAACATGAGCTCCCAAAAGGAAAAGTAAAACCATGATCCTCAAGCCAAGAAGATACATCACCAAAAACCTAAAAGGAATCAATCCAACACCACCAACAATGCACCTGCATAAACAATCATGTTATGCCAAAGTCCCTAAAGCACAAGGAACATCCATGACACCATGATCAGCACCAAATATACCAGCAACAAACTCCAACTGTGTCACACATGTCTGCATCACATAGTCAACTACAAAGGTCCCATATCATGACTGCACTAGGTGATACCATCTCTCCATCTCAACATGATAAACAAACCAAAAAAACAAGTGACTAAACCAAGCCACAAGTCTGAATTTGTAATAATATTGAAGCATCTATGGGCATAGACAACACACATCCAAGTCATAAATGCAACCTGTAAGCATAGACAACCTACAACTTTGCACAACTCGTAGATCCAACCATGCAACATACAAATCAAACAATATACTGATAACCATGTCAAATGAGAGTAATCAACGATGTACATGTGAGTATACAATGACTCAAACATCAAATCTTCAAGATATGAATAACCATAAGCTCACAAAATCATGATAATCAATAGGAACTCATAAAAAAACAAGATAGAAATAACAACAAATAAATCATGTCAATTCATCTCCAAACTTGATCCACTGTGTAGTGCTCTGAACAAGCTTTTTGTCAACTATAAGAAGTCCAAAATCTGACTTTGTATGCACAAGTTATGACCTCTCCAAGCCTGAAAGGAACATACGAATTCCAACAATAATTTCTCTATCAAAAAAACAAAATATGAGAAAACCATAAATATCACAATGTAGTACTCAAAACCACCTTTCCAGTGAGTATAAGAAGTCAAAAAATGAACACTTTGAGCGAAAGTTATGCCTCGTAGAAAAAAGTTGCACAATTTTGATATAAGGCGAAGCATTGGCGGCCCTTGGGTGACTTGTCGGTGGTGGCTGTCCCACCCGGGGGGTGCCACCCGTAGAGTCGAACCCGACCTGCAATTTAAATTGGGTTTAATTTTTGCATTTTAATTTTGAATTGGTGGATTTAAGGTTAAGCCCCCTATGAGAGCAATGGGCCATAGGGGCCCCACCCAACTGAGGGCCCAAGGGCCCACTAGCTAGCCACTGACGATCGGTAGCTGACAAATAGGTGGTGAGGTTGACAATCCTGTATTGATTGTTGAACGATACCACCAATAGATGACTGCATAGGGTACAGGGGGGGTCTATGGACCCCCTTGTTAATACATATTTTTAATTTTTTTTTATAATTTTTTTAGTTTTAACAGGGTAGAATTTTTTTTAATAAACCGCATAATTTTAATTTTTTTCTTTGCAAAAATTGTACGACCATATGACATGTTTAGGAGGGCAAAAAAATTATAATTCTTTTTTCTAGTAACCAAAATAGGTCAAATTTTATGTCAATCTTCATCTCTCGAGCCTCTTGGATCCAATGGTGAAGTCTATTTTGTCCCAAGAGGTCATTTAAAATATTTTCCCTACAAAATCCTCATAGTGAGCATCCATAGAAAAACCCTTTTTCCAACAAAGATTCATAAACCTAAATCTGCAAAAAATAACCACAGATTTGCAACCTCAAAACCCCAAATCGACAAAAAAAAACCTGCACAAAATACTCATATCTTGCAATGTCTTCATTATTTCCCTGCAAGCCTTGGATTCAACTATACACCAAATCTACTCCAACAAGGGTTCTACAAACTACAACCATGTATTTGATACCAAATGAAATGAAATACACATCCACACAAGATATTTTGCACAATACCCAAATAGAGAAATCTATGCAAACAAGTATTTAGAATTCATATGCAAAAGAATAGACAACATACCATCAAAGATGACACAAGATATACCCTAGAAAAACCCTCAAGATGGAAAAAAACCAATCTCCAAAAGCATCCATCATTCATGTATTATTCAAAAATAAACATTACAATACATCTTTAGAGTTCTCCATAAACACCTTTGAAATATCAAGTCCTCTACAAGCACTCCATGTGAAAAAGCATGTAACCACACATCCCATGCCATGCTTCAACCCCCACAAATTCCAATAAGAGATGCTCTCAACCCCTTAGCCAAAATAGCTAACAAGCCAACCTTAGAAAGCTACCCATGTGTTTGCTTTTATAGAAACAAACTCACACAAAACCACCAAGTGATATTACATAAACCGTATGACTAATACCACGAGCTTACAAAACCATTAACCCCCACATTTAATTTTGGTACTAAGTTTTCCCAACATTGAATATTTTTCCCATGTGTAACCCCACATTAAATATTTAATCCAACGTTACATACAACACATAAATTGGCCCCAAGAATGTTAAATCATGTGATGCAAACATCCTTAGATCTCCTAGGTGCACCACATAATAAAATATTATATTTATCATTATGCAAGGTGGAAAACAAACCTTTTCCTAATAGTTTACACCTTGTATTTAGGTTGGATCTTTTGGCCATTGTGGAACAATGTTGGAGGTTCAAGAGGTTCTTGATCCTTGAAAATTCACAACCCTTTTTTGCTTTCTCTCACATTAGAGATTTTGGAAACCTTTGAACTTGAGATATCAAACAATTTTTCCTTGTCAAGGTTTGAGGAAAAGATGTATTGAGGAAACCATCCCTTAAGGTAGGTGGATGGAGGGAATTCTAATGATACAATAAGTATAAAGGAAATTCAGACTTCTAGTGGGATGTATGATGGGAGAGGGAAGCTCAAAAGTATAAAAAGTAGACTTAGAAAAAATTCAAATGGTGGGAAATCAAGATATTGGGTTTGAAAAGTAAATAGTACTTTAGGAAGGGAAAGTTTGACAATCTAACCTGAAAGATTTAGAAATTTTTAAAGGTGACAGATTGGAAAGTAAGGGTTGAGGGAAAAGAGATGGCATAAATGGAAATTTTAAATCCAGAAAGAAATACAAAATGAAGACCCACATAAATATTTCTTAGATCAATTATAAGTAGTGGTAGACAAAAAAGATATGAGTAGGACAAATAAGGTTAGACACACAAAAGGAAAGGGACTCAAGAAAAAATTACATGGAAAAATTGATTCCTAACAAGATTTATCTAGGGTCATGTGTCACTTGCTGGCACAATGAGAATCCAACTATTTCCAAGGGAAGACTAACAATGGGGAACCACAAAATAATTAGGACTAACTTACACCTCAACATGACAAGTAAAGGTCATGGTTGCGTAAAGTTAATAATATATATAAGACAAGACAACAAAAAATAAGACATAGTATATACATGGTGAAACAACTTGCAGCCAATGACATGAAGGCTCAAGAAAATTTGAATGATGGTTGAAAACACAACTCAAAAGTAAAATTTCAAGTTCGACCTTGTAAAGAGGATCCATGGCACATGACCATGAGAAATTGTTGTAGTTGCTTTTCTTGGTTAAAGACAAGCCTATTGAAGGAGATCTCCCTTGAACCAATCTCATATCCATTTTTGAGTTGTAACAAATAATGATTCTTGTGTAAGGCCTTCACTAATGCTCAGTCAACTTGGTGCTAGACACACAATTTAGAGGAGAAGTTCCTAGCTGAACAGTTCACTAAACCCTTGTAAATACTTCATTTAATTATCAACTAAGGCTTCATAAGCTTTTGATGATGCTAGCAATGCATGTGCATTCATGGAATCTATACAACCTATAACAATGAGTATAGGTGGTTTACACATGTACAAGAAAATAGTAAAGATTGAAAAGTAAATAAAGCATCAACTCTGCAAAACAACAGATATAACTCAATCTTCTATTGATGCTATGGGTACGTTCAGCTTAACACTGTAACTGTTAACTACTAAACTTGAACTCTACAATTCACTAAAACTATTGAATCTTACTTCTAACGACTTGACCTCTCCGAAGAATGACTCAAGGGCATATTACAAAGCACAATTCATGATAGAATATATCATTCATGTGCATGTAATTGAGAATCTACTTGAAATGAATGCAACAATGTAAACATCTAATATAATAACATAAATTAAGGTGGGTGAACAATACCTCGAGTGGCCCTTGCTCGAGTTGTTGTACCTATAGTAGAAACCAATTATGTGCTACTTGAAACAAATAATTATAAGAGTAAATTGGAACATCTTTATTGCATATAATTGAACTCTATAATCTAACAAGAATCTTCATAGATTTATCATTCATGAATACATGATAGAAAACTAACAATGAAGTATTATTTGTGAAACAAAACTATAACTATCAAAACATATATCTTTCAACTAGATCTACTCCTCAACCATTGATCCAACTATATAGGCTCATGAGGAGTTTTATTTGCATAAGGACTAAAAATAGAAATTAAATGAAGATTTCCACTCTCCTTCAAAATAGAGAGATACAAAGTCTTTGCAACTAAAACTAAAACTAAAAAAGATAGAGGAAGACAAATAGGATTGAAAGTCTACCCTAACAGTTTGACAGGGATGTGCTTTATGAAAACAAGACCACGTTGGCTTCCTTATCAATACAAACTTCTTCCTCCTATCATCTTATTGGATTATCTGGTAGCTCATGATTGACTACTTCAATGATCACCTTCATTATATCGTGTAACTATCACGTCCTCAACATTTTGGACTCTCCCCTGAAATCTGTCTGCAATCCTTTGGCTGTAGAATGGTCAATCCAATTGTTATGGGCTATAGTTCTGGTTACAAGAGGTTAGTTTCATCTAAAGTATACACATCATTAATCAACCATTAATTAACACAAAATCATATTAAATTTCATAAACATTCACACATTTATCCATGCAAACATTATCATATCATAATTATATTTCCATATGGTAAAGTTTGGTTTAGGATGCATAAAAGATATATAAGGTTCATGATTGGTTGTGAGATAAACAACTTGAAATGTTAAAAATACATCAACTAAAAGGAAGAAAACTAGCTATTTCCCAGGCCCATCATCTTGCATGTATGCACATGCAAGTCACCCATGCTTTGGCCATTGTGTTGAAGGTAGAGATGATTGTGATATGAATAGAGCAGCAAAAAAGAGTAGGATCCATTCTCATGATCAACGAGATGAAAAAATATGATTTTAATCTTTCTAGTAGAATGATGCATATTCAAAATTGCACACATGTCAAAATAAAGAAGAGAATCCTCTTGCACACCAAGAAGAAATGTGTCAAGTTTAGGTGCAACCTCAAGTTAGGCTGAATTATGTAAATATTATAATTCATCTGAAGTTGTAACCCAATTGCACCACAAATATTGATATAATCCTCTATGATTAAATAAAAAACTTGATTCAAATCTAATTCTTCAACTTCACCACATAATTCAAAAATTTGAGGCACTTAATATGAAGACACAATCTTCAAATTTTTTTAATATTTTTTATTTTCACTACAACTTGTACACAATTTGCTGTTAAGAAACTGCTCAATAATCTATTCTTCTTATTCACCCTACAATCTAACAACTTAATCCACTTGAGGAAATATAACTTTAGTGTCACTAGGATCAATTGATGATCTCGAAATTGTGTCCTCAACACAATCCACATTAACAAAATAGGATTATTCCAAACTAATCTTAATAAAATTTTCCTTGTCAAAATCTTCATGGCTAGAACTAACTAAATCACACACACCCCCACACACACCTTCAATTGCAATAAGGAGTGTGTGAGAATCATCATCCTCATGATTAAAAAGTCAAGGAAGGACACCAACTAAAGAATAAAGCCACTGAAGTTCAACCTCCTTGCTTATATCCTAAACAACATCACTGTTGCTCTCCAGAAGAGATCCACCAATCTGAACATTAGGAACAACAATATCCTCATCAACATTGGGATACAAAACATCTATATAGTGTTTATTTAGCTAAAATTTCCACTCAAACAACATACTTAATTTTTTTTGATTTGTGCTCAAGTGGAAGAAAGCTTGCATTGAGATAGAAATCCTTACAATACATGTCTACACAATGATTTTCATTAGGCCTACAATGAATCAACAAAGAATTAATATTAGTAGCGAACTTGCCATGAAAATCCACAATTGATTCTCTATCCTACTTTTTGAGATGTTCTAGATTTATGTAAGGGGCATATTCATAGAAATGTGCATCCAACTCACTAAAATCAATAATAAAGTCACCCTTTTCATCATGAAACGTTTTTGTATCATATTGGGTACTTGTATATGCAAATTTTATATAGGGATGCTCACCATCAAGGTCAAGCATGCATACATGACTTACTAAATCAACACACTCCTTATGAATTTTAAGTGTGCAACCATCTATGCACTTCGATGAGGTATCCTTAAATTAATCATAATTATCCATGATTACAAAATGTAGAAACATGACTATAACTCTTTCCATAAAGATATATCTTTGTATAAAAAAATATGCCTTAGGAAAAGAAGAAAAAACACTTTTGTGTACCTTGATAAATTTCTATAACAAACTAGAATTAAAATTATAGCAACACTAGTAGACATATGCCAATAGAAAAAATTTAAATCAAGACAACAAAGTTGCCACCTCATAAAATGAGGAAATCCTTGAAGAACACTTGGTCTCCAATGCAACAAAATAGTTTTGAGTTTATCCCAATAATAGATAATTCATTTTTTATTCCAACCCAAGTAACATTTCTAATTTGGAAGAACATCAAATTATGCCAACAGTATTCATCCTATTAGTTCATTCCTGACAATAGCTCTATTGTTGGGTCCAAAAACTATAGTTCCACAATCCTAAAATAAGCTTGTCACACCTTCAGGGTCAGGGCTATCTTTAGGAGGATAAAATACATGTTCATCAATAGATTGAGGATAGTTGAAGGCCTACAATGAGAGTGGGTAATATCTCCTACTCTTTGGGCTCAACTCAAACCTACGAGGTTTTTCCCATATGTCTCCTATGACTAATAATTTGTAGCTATACCAAAATATACATTTGACCCCCATAACTATCACTAGATCAAGTTCAACTAGCGAATTTAAACCTCTATGTGGCTGACAACACCTTGCACATGCAACTACACAAAATTGAATTCATTTTAATCCTTAAAGATAGTTTCAATTATCATTTTACATAGTGAAAAGTGAAAGGAATTTGGGTGAGTGGAAACATCTTCCTACACTAATCTAAGAAGGGGAGAGTTACAAAAAATTTCTACTAACACCTTATACAATTACAAAAAGAGAATCACATAGAAAAGATAATATAGACTGACAAGTACACATAAAATAATAACACCAGATATATGTGGGGAAAACCCTTTCGAGTAAGAACCCCACCCTCCAAAAGCACAATACTTCTGTATTACTTCAAATAAGGATTACAATGCAACCTCAAGTACAAAGATTCTTCAACAAGTGTTTCAAAAATAAACACCTATTATGGAGTGAATCCGATAACAATTAGTTACTTGCAAACAAACTATGCATTCTACAATGCAAGGAATATAATATATAGAGAGATGCAAGCTAAGAGAAACATCTAGAAGAGGATGGGAATCCATATCCACATGGCACATATCCCATTCCATACACAGGATTTGGACACATGTGCAATATTCCCTTACACCTCTTACAATTGTCATAACATGCAATTTTCTCTCCTCAAGCTTGGGCACTAGAAATATGCTAATAATAGCCTATGAAAGATGCCTTACAATGGTCATAAAATCTGTCATAAAATCTACCATATAATTTATCATAGAATCCGTCATAACTGACCAAAAAATCCGATTCTATTACAACCTAACATAACCCAACTTGGGCGCCAAATTTCTCCATGCACAAAGATGCCTTATGATGCATCATATAATCTGTCATAAGTCAAAGATCCCAAAGTGGGATGCCTATCTCCACTTGGGATGATGATGTGTCATCCAATCACTTCCAACGGGGATTGCACCCAACAGGGGGGTCCCAATTGATGACAAGACAATATAGGAAATTAAATAATACAAATAAATACAATAATATATTAAATTAATCATGTTAGGACTCTAAGGTTGAGACACCTTAATCCTAACAACAAGGTGTAGACATGCATGTTTAGATTCTTTAATAATTTAATATTTTTATTTTGCTTAATATTTATCCTTGGTTTATAAAATTGAATGTCAAACAACATGCACAAATTTGATCTCTAAACCTAACTTTATCTTACATTTAAAAAAAAAATAGTTGTTTTAATAAGAATGTTTGATCTTCAACCAACAAAGAATAGTGTCTACTCCATTGGGTAACATAGTTATAACAACAAAAAAGAAAAATAAAATATTCAACAAAGCATTGACATAACCAAGTTTCTAGTCATATGAAAACTAAATTTATTACAATTTAAAAATAAATATACTTAATTATTTATGAACAAAACTATAATGAACCATATGTATTGAACTAATTTTTATTACAAAATATTTATAATACGTTAGATGCTATCACACACACACCAAACACTTAATACATTCATTTTAGCAAATGTGCTAAAATGAAATACCTAATTGTGATTTCAATATTCCCTTGAATTGTTGCAAATAACTATGGAGACATCAATTAATAAAGATGAAAAAAATGGAACCCTTCCTACACTGGTACAAAGAACATCTCTTTGTTTATAGTTAATAAATTTAATATTTAATACCCTAAAACAACCCATAGTCTTAATCAAGCCCTAAAATTAGGTCGATGACCAACCCTTCACATGAATAGCCCACTAGTATATTGAGAGTTGTTTTTTAGAGTTGTGGGATTTTAGAGTTTCCCTTCATGTCATGCATTTCCCCTCAACCTTGAATTCTCAATACATTTCCTTTAAAATTTTCTAAGTCTTTCAAGTTGGACTATCATACTTTTCCTTCCCAAAGTACCATTTACTTTTCATCACCTTCATAGATCTTTGATAGTCTATCCCATATTAGTTTTGAATTTTTACAATCCATTACTTTCACAAGAATTTCATTACTAAGAGTAGAGAAAATTGCATTTGTTGCTCTAGAATCATGACCAAAAGCCTTCTTTTCATCTTGTGTAGTAGGATTTGTTCTAGTGTATTTAACTTTAACAACTTCTAGAACATCAAATCCTAACGAGGCCAGATAACGTTACATTCTGAATTTCTAATAGACAAAGTTTGTGCCATCAAAAATAGGTGGTTTGTCTAGATTTTCCATAACAAACAATACTCCAATACTAGGGACCCTTAAGCTGATTAGGCTTGTTAAATCAAGGGTTTGGCTCTTATACCACTTGTTGGAGTGGTGAAGACACTGAGAGGGGGGGGGATGAATTAGTGTCTTAAGTTAATTTTTGCCTTTAACAATCTTCAAACAATGTATGCTTTTAATATTTTCAATGATTAAAACATTCATGAACTGAATGCAATCATAAAACTGAAATGAGAAACATTAAAGCAATTAAACACATAATATCATCATCTCAAGACGACAAGATTATAACACTGTTTTTGTCATGAGTGGAAAACCCTCATGGGGTAGAAAAACCACTGAATTTTTTTGCCTCACTGGCTTATTAAAATTTGAATCTCATTGATTACAGGCCTCACTGGCGAAAGGTCACTTTTGTCTCACTGACTTGACCTTATCATTGCATTTTTCAATCATATAGAAAAAAAAATTCAATACAGAGGGTTGCTCTATTTCATTGCATAACCAACTTTTTCACAAACAATATAATAATATCTGAAAATTCATAATGGAGTCTTCAAAAATATTAAATGTATTTTTTACAATTTATCTTGCATTGTGATTCCAGATATTTTCTCAACAAAAATGCCTCTCTTTTTTAAAAGGACAACAGTTACAGTGTCAAATAACACTGTATTTATAATGCCTTTAAACCATCATACTCTGCCTTTGAAAAAAAAACTTTCAGTTACCAACTGCTCGTGTACAGAGATAGATAAAAAATTGTTTCTTCAAGATACCCGTATACAATGACAGGTAGGATACACATTATTTCTTTTGACAACAAAAATAGTTATGAACCACGTCTCTTTACCCATTGCCAAAAATAAACCAAAGCCATAAAAATCTAGATAAGGGTTTTAAAGAAATAGGCATCATTAACCTATGAAACAATAAAACCATTTCATTAACAAATGCACATTGAATAAACAAGGATTTATAGATTCTTTTGGAATCATTGTTCACATAAGATAGTTAATCAATGATACCATGAATCTTAGCAAAACTGCTGGCATCATTAATATCGAAGGATTTAATCAAACTGATAACTACCTGTCAGCAAAAGATAACTGGAAGATATTACTTGAAAAATGTAGCTTGAAAGAAACTACCTCTTCTTCACTTAGTGACAGTTCGAGCAATGTCTTGTCCAAGAGATATCAACATCATCACCTGCAAACCCTAGCCTCAAGCATTTTCGCCTCATGATAATCAACGATAATATGTATTTTTCACATGTTAACCTTGTTTTGTACTAATCCCTAACTTATTTTCCATGTGATAAAATAAATATGCATCGATATCTTTGACATTTTCTTGCCGATAATATTGCCTCTTTTGAAATATCCTTGCTGCCGATATTAAAACACTATGATTACCATTCAAACCATTATATGCATGTATTAAACCCGTGACCAATATAAATGATTCAAGTTTTGTGAAATCCATGGTCTCCAAAATGCCACGAATAAAAAACACATGAAGTACAAGAAATATGAAGTGCTCCCTTTGATAAATATGCATTATAAAGTATTGCTATGGCTAAAAGCCTAGCATTAAAAAATCAATAGAACACTACTTTTATTTTTCCATAAAAACCACATTAGTACTAATATGTTTCCATGAAACCTTGCTCCAAATATTTGACACAATGCCAAATGAAAATGCCATCGGGGTCAACATTTACTCCACAATATACCATGAGGATAAATTCCTTTTCGACCTTATTATTTTAGGGACAACAAGTCATGTTATTTGTAAGGAATTTTTAGGGTTGGAATCTCTCAAAATACTTCATTATCTAGCTCAAAAATAAGGTTAAACCTTGGAGTGTTGAAAGAAAGCTAAGGTGTGGAAAATATTCCTACACTAATCTAAGAGGAGAGATGAATATAAATTATGATCTAGAATAATTTGTAAGAAATTAAAAAAACAATAAAATCATTAACCATAACACAATGATGTATTTTGAGAAAACCCTTTTATGAAAAATGCAACCTTTAAATTTTGAAGCAAGATACTAATCAATAACAATATTAATTACAATACAATATTGGCAAGGAGCATTCACGATAGAAAACACAAACAATCAGACTTAGAGTAATACCAACAACATAATACTGCCTACTAAACACATTATACAAAAATGCGTCATAAATACCCAATAAATAGAAATACAAAAACATGAAATCACCAAAAGGGAATCAAAAAAAGATGAGCTAATGCCATCCAAATTACCATAGTCAATTTCCAACACCCAAATCTCAAAAGAAGTCCTATAATAATGTACCATAACATGTCATAGTTATCCTCCAAACTTGGGCACTCCAATTTATCTTATTCAAACTCTCCAAGGATGGTTTATGATATTCATAATGACATGTCATACATTGGCGAATGGTATTTTTTAACATGTATAATTCCGTCTCACAACTATCTTATGTGTCACATATGCTATTATATCCTAAAGTGGGAGCCTAACTTTTGGAGGCCATAATTTTTATCCAATAACTTGATTGATCTATTTTTTAAAATTAAATATCTTAGAGAGTTCCACCTCACAATAACTTTCTTTATCTAGTTAAATCCCATTTTGACAATATTTGGGGTTGAAAACAACCTCTGTAGCTTAGAAATTTATTGAACATTATGATGCAAGGTTGAAACATCTTTCATCTTATTCTCCAAATTGAACACCTTTTAGGAGCAAAGGGAATATTGATATGTCAACTATTTGTTAGGGTTTGAGATTCCCATAAAATTACTGTACAACCTAAATTTATTTATGCTATCTAAATTTATTAAACCATTTGTTACATTATTTCTCTAGTACCCTCCCATATTCCACCATGTCACAAAAAGATTGGGAACACCTTTTAGGAGCAAAGGGAATATTGATATTGTCAACTATTTGTTAGGGTTTGAGATTCTCATAAAATTAATGTACAACCTAAATTTATTTATGCTATCTAAATTTATTAAACCATTTGTTACATTATTCAAAGTATTAAATTTCTCTAGTACTCTACATTAATGTACTTTGTATGCACACAAAAGATTGGGTTCTTTTCTAAGCTAATGACATTGACTATCTCAATAAATCTAAATCCTTTATGATGCAACCCAAAATTTGAACATAACATCAAAATACAAATGGAATCCTTATATGAATGAGTAGTTTCCACATTTTTTCCCTATGTTGTGGATAATATGAGCATAACTTGTCGCATACTCATCTAACTCACAACACCATTGAATAAGAAAAACTTGTAGCCATTGGTAGAACTTTTACTTTCTATAACTCTTTCCCAAATATAAATCTAGATAACCTGATATATTCACTAACTACTATTCCTTTGAAACATCAACATTATAAGATATGGAATACTCAAAATTACCTCGCAAATACCTAAATATCCTCTTCATTGCAACCCAATTTTCTCATCTAAGATTATCCATTTAATGACAAGATTTTCATTTCTTGGGTAATGTTTGGTTTGGTGCAAATAATATCATACATAAGACTCTTGACTGCACTAATATAGGGCATTGAACTCATCTCTTCCATCTATGTGGAGTCATAACATATTGCTTAGCTTAAATCTTAGTTCCCACAAAAATAGGAATAGTCAGTAGTTTATTATTGGCCACATTGAAATGTTGCAAAACACACTCAACATTCTTCCTTAACCAATCTGAAGTATTTTGTTAGATCTATACCATTTAATTTCATCACAAGGATGTACTTAGTAGTCACCAAGTCCATTAATAAAGAATATTTCATTCCCTAATAATTCCCTTATCATTACCAAATAATATAATATTGACTTACAAAGTGATAATGATGAAATGACTATCATTCTATTGTAGTATAAATCTCTACCTCAAAACATATGAATCAAGATTATTATACCACATTCTTGGAGACTATTTTGAAATAGAGAGGGATTTATTCAAGTGAAAAAACAAAATTTCCTTACTGCTCTCAATATAATGCTTTGTCTATGATATGTAGATCTCCCACTTTAAATCACTATGCAAGAATGTTGTCGTCAAATCCATCTACTCAACCTGAAGGTCAAAAGTAACAACATAGGCTAATAAAATTATGATAGACATAAAATTTACAATATGAGAGAAAATATCACCAAAATATATTCTCTCAACTTGGGAATAAAATTTGGCAACCAATTAGACTTTGTATTTCTTAGTGCTACTAGTAGAGCCCAACTTCTTTTTAAACACACATATACAACCAATTAGGAAACTATATAAGTCCCATGTATCATTATGTCTTAGTTTATCTATATCCTCATCTATGACCAATTCCAAGACTCATTATCCTTCATTTCCATTTTCTCTAATAATTTTGGGACCATCATTGTTATTAAACAAAATAAATGTACATATAAAATTGGGAAAAATATACCTTTTTGGTTAATTCCTCTATGAAGTGGACCTCCTAAGAAGTTGAGGTGGTAGTTCTAATTATTCTTTTTAACTCTCTAAACTCTCCATATTATCCTCATCATTTGATGCCACTTGATTATTTGGTTCAAAATTTGGTCCAACCTTAGTATTTGATGAGGGCCACACCGCCAAAAACCCATACAAATCACAAAATAGATACCAACACAGAAGATGCGAGAGAAAAAATAACTCACTTCCAATTATTTTCAGAAAATGAAATTACAGATTCTAAACTTACAATGCTACAGCCTCATGGGCTTGATTCATTACAACAAAATCAACTATGAAAACAAAATATAGTATTCGAAGCCACAATCTGCACTAATGGAGCCACCTTCTACAACCCCCCACTTAACCCCTTTATTTTACCCCAATAACCACCCTAGAATGTTCTAGAAAGTTCAAATTTCCCTTTTGTTTTGATGCCAAAAGTCCCGCCGTTTGATTTCTTGCCTAGGAAGGAATTTTAATGAAATTCACTTTTTAGTGGGGCAACTTAGTGGGGCCATAACTTTTGATCCGGGTGTACGATTTTCTATTATAATATATCGTTGGAAATATCTCAAAGAGATCTACAATGCTAAACCCATCAAAGATTGGTTCGTTGACTTTTTGAGCTGTTTTGGGGCCTCTAAGGTTTTCATATCTAAATTTGAAGTTGCATTGGAGAAATTTCTCGAGATGGAAACTTTAATATCTCCCAAACTGTGCATGGTATTGAGACGATTCTTTTGCGACCAATTTTTTTTTTCAATTCTACTCCTTGGGGTAAATTTTCAAGTCCATACGAGCCCATTTATGTTGAATTACTAAAAATAGTAAGTGACCATTTTTCACCTTTTTTTGACTTCTAGCTATCTTACACCCCTTAAGTGCCATCATGGGATTCAAAAAAACTAAAGAAAATAGATTTTTTTTTTTTTTGGGTGATGCAAGATAGTTGATCTTAGCCATAGACAACCACGATGAATCTTCAACAGGCCTTCCTCTCCATTTCACCAAGTACTTTGCATATTGCTTGTTTCTTGTGCTTCTACCCACACGACTATCCAAAATTTCTTTTATCTCCTTTTTTGAAGTAGGTGCTAGAATATTCCACTATGCTTCTATTGTTTCTTCATCAATTCCCCTTCATGATATCCTATTACATTTGAAATGTTAAACATAGGCGAAATATGAATTTCATCAGGAAACTCTATCTCATATGCAATTCCTGAATCATGCTTCTTTAGGATTTTGCATGGTCCAAAATTCTTCATCTTTAACTTGTTGTATGTACCAACTGGAAACCTCTCCTTTCACAAATGAACCATGACTTCATCTCCTACCTAGAACTCCTTATACCTCCTTTTCTAATCTACCTTAGCCTTATATTGTGAGTTCATCTTATTGATATGTTTCTTCACCTCTTCATGCAAATTCTTCAGGTTCTCAGCAAAATCTTTAGCCTCAACACTACTCTTCTCCCCATTATCCATATTTCTTAGTTTAGAAGTAGTTCTTGGACTACTCCCATACACAATCTAGAATGATGATTTACTAGTGCTCCTATTGACATAATTATTTTAATAAAATTCTGCTTGTGGTATAATCAAATCCCATCCCTTGGGCTTATCTCCTACTAAGCATCTTAGCAGGTTAACCAGACTCCTATTCACCACCTTTGTTTGTCCATCAGTATGTGGATGATGTGTAGAACTGAACTTAAATTTTTTCTTCAACTTCTTTCATAATTTCCTCTAGAAATAACCAACAAATTTGGTATTTTTGTCTAAAAGTATACTCTTCGGTAGACCATGTAGTCTCACCACCTCTCTGAAAAATAACTCTGTAATATAAACAACATCACTATATTATGAAACAAAATGAAATGTGCCATCTTTGAAAATCTTTCCACCACCAAAAATATGGAATCATGCCCTCTCTATGTCCTTGGCAAGCCAAGAACAAAATCCATGCTAATGTCCTCCCATGGCCTCTCAGGTACAAGTAATGGTTGATACAATCCAATAATCTAGCTTGTTCCCTTCAACATCTGACATACTCTGCAACTTTGTACAAAATTCTTCACATCCTATTGTAACTGTGGCCAATAATAATTCTCACTAACAAGAGCAATGGTCTTATCTTGACCAAAATGTCCAACCAATCCTCCACTATGCTTCTCCTTGATTAGATTCTCTCTCATATAACTCCTTGGAATGCATAATTGGATTCCTCTAAATAACATCCCATAATGGATTAAGAAATCCAACCATCTTGTCCTATCCAATGTAATAGGTTCTAAACAATCCTTCCAAGCTTTTGCAAAGTCTAGATCTTCAAGATACAAACTCTTCAGTTCATTAAACCCAAAAATCTCTATATTCATCTCTATCAACAAATTTTTCCTTCTACTTAAGGCATCTGCAACTCTATTTGACCTTCCACTCCTGTGCTTCAAAACAAAAGTATAACTATGCAAAAACTCAACCCATTTTAAGTGCCTTTTATTTAACTTTCCTTGACTATTGAGATACTGTAAAGCTTGGTGATCAGTATATAAAAAAATTCTTTTGGAAACAAATAGTGTCTCCATTTCTTCAAAGCCTAAAATATACCATAAAACTCCTAATCATAGAAAAAATATTTCTTCTTAGTATTAGTCAACTTCTTACTAAAATAGGCAACAGGCTTACCTTATTGACTCAAAACAACTCCTATGACAGTGCCACTAGCATCACAATCTACTTGAAAGACCTTATTGAAATATGGAAGTGCCAAAACAGGTTGCTCTGTGACTTTCTTCTTCAACATATCAAAAATATTTTCTACTCCTCTAGTCCATTTAAATACTTTCTATCCCCTCTCATTGCTTTAGTTAGAGGTGCACAAATACTACTGAAATTCTTAATAAACTTTCTATAAAAACTTGCTAGACCATGAAATGATCTTACCTCTGTAACGCTTCTCGGGGTAGGCCATCCAATGATAGCTCTCACCTTCTCTAGATCCATTTTAAGACCCTTTACTAAGACAAAAAATCCCCAATACACCAACTCTCTCTTGACAAAACTACATTTCTTCAAATTAATCAACAACTTCTCCTCCCTTAGCTTCTCAAAAACTCTTCAGCTATGCATCAAGTGCTCCTCCAATGTCTTATTGAAAATCAAAATATCATCCAAATAAATAATAACAAATTTTCCTAAAAATTCTCTCAATACCTCATTCATAAGCCGCATAAATGTGCTCGGTGCATTGGTTAGCCCAAAAGGCATGACTAACCACTCGTACAAGCCCTCCTTAGTTTTGAAGGTTGTCTTCCATTCATCTCCTTCTATAATCCGGATCTAGTGATATCCACTCTTCAAATCTATCTTTGTGAAGTACTCAACTCCACTCAAACAATCTATTATATCATCCATCCTTGGTAAGGGAAATATATTCTTGATAGTAATCTTGTTAATAGCTCAAGAGTCTGTACACATCCTCCATTATCCATCCTTCTTTGGTGCTAGTACTGCAGGTACTGCACATGGACTCAAACTCTCTCGAATCAATCCCTTCCACAACTCTTGCACTTGTTTTTTCAACTCTTCATTCTCTACTGGAGTCATTCAATGGGCTGCCCTATTTGGAAAACTAGCTCTAGGAATCAGGTCCATCTGATGAATAATCTTTCTTATTGGAGGAAAACCTTCAAGAATGTTATCATAAACAATATCTTGAAACTCATTCAACATAGCTGAAACCTCGATAGGTACCTCATTAGTATCTTCTTTATCGACTATAGGGATCAATGCAAAACACATATGCTCATGCCTCATACCTTCTAGAATCTTTCTTCCATCAACCAAAAAAATTCTTGCATTATTGCATACCTTTTCCTCCGCCTCTTTCAAGGGCTTCAACTTATGACGAACTCCACCCTTTGTCAAAGAATAGGTGTTGGCATTTCCATCATGTACTGCTCACCAATCAAACTACCACAATTTTCCTAACAACATATGAAAAACATCCATAGGCATAATATCACACAATACCTCATCATGGTGATTTCCAATCTTGAGCTTTACTAGACATTGTTCATTTACTGAAGCTTTATGGTCTTTCTGCAACCAAGAAATTTGGTATGGATTCAGATGCCTTCTCTCCAATCCCAACCTACTAACCATCTCTTTTGAAACAAGTTTATTAGTACTACCTCCATCAATAATAACATTGCAAACTTTACCTTCACACTTACATCTGGTGCAGAAAAAAATCTTCCTTTGAGTTGGTTCCTTCTCCTCATTCAACAAGGCTCTTCTAGTAATAATAACCTATCCTCTTTCTGCATCCTTAGAATGTGAAGAATCGACATCTTCATCTACATGTGCAACTCATGCATTACCCTTAGATCTTCTATTTATCCTTCCATGATGTTGAGGATACTAATAGGATTTATGTCCTTCTCCTTCACACTGGAAACAGGTTCCATGAAAGCCTCCTCTTCTTGGTCCTCGTCCATATCTTCCTCTTCCTCTTTGATCTCCATTATTCTGGTAACGAGGATGGTAGGTGTTATCTCCTTTCTAGTTTTGGCTGCTACTGTATCCTTCACCCTTCTTTTGATCTTCATTTCAACCTCCATATGACCAACCACTAGTCTTTCCACTGTGATCCCCACCTCTTTGCTTGCTTTCAAATCTTCTATTCAACTTTCTTCTACCTTCAAAGCAAATTGATATGCATCTTCAATGGTGAACATTCTTACTAGACCCGATGGAATAAGTAAGGCTGCAACACCCTTCAAAAACAACTTCAATCCCTCTTTAAATCCACATAGGCATTACATCAAATAGTTAGAAGTATTGCTCATAAAACAAGAAAGCTTGGTTTACACTCACAAACTTGATATTGCAATGTAAGAACAAAGGATTACAAAACATTTTTAGTCAACAAAAGACTGATGGAAAAAAACACATGTCCATTTAATACCTGCAACAACCCTCTTAAAACCATCTCACAATCAATTCTTCAAACAACATAGAAATTGCAAACAATCCAACAAAATATTGGTTTGCAACTTGCAACCATTGCTATGCTTCAAAGAAAAAAATCTTGTTAGAACTTTTTTTCAATCACAAAGGACTGATAAACAACAATAAAAACCCATACAAATATCACATAAGCCAATGAAACATTGAAAAACATTCTCATGCTCAAACTATGTGAGCTCCCACAAATCTATGCACTCTCCAACACCTCTATTCCACTTGCAACACCTATAACTTCTCATTGAAGGACTTGGCACTTTATTTTCTATTATCAATCACTCCAAACCTACGATAAACAACATTTCAAACCCCCAAAAACTAAGAACTAAACTCATGTATTTTCTCCCTTCAACAAGTAGACTTATGTCTCACAATCTTCAGTTATGCAACCTACAACAAACACTCACAACACTCAACAAGTTCTAACCATGAACTTCCAATCTATTTGCTACTGCAAATAGCTCCTCACACCTACAACATACAAAAAAAAGTGACCTCCATGCGATGCTACAAACTCTCTCTGTTGAATTTTCAGTTGTCTTTGGTTGTCCTTGATGACAAAATTGATTGGTTGGTTGACATACTTTCAGTTCTATTCACGCATGGCAGTTGAGAAAGATCATAGTACTTTGGCATTGGTATCTTGACGTACTTTGGAATTGGTATCTTGACACATAGTTCAGTTGATTTTGGCATATTGTTGTTTGGTTGGCACATTGATCTTGGATCATGGCATATACAGTTTTGGCACATTGGTCTTGGATTATGGCATATATAGTTTTGGCACACTTGGTTTTGGCATTCTTGTCTCAGTCTTTGGCATTCAATATCTTGTTCATGAAGAGCATTATGATGTAGATTTACGTTCAATTCTATATTGTTGTGGTACTGAACTTGCTAACTCATGTGCAGATTGTCTTGCATATACAAGTGTTGAGTTATGGCATTGGCTTTCAGGTGATATCATTTATATTCTTGATCATTCGATTGTTTTGATGAGACATACAGGTGATGACATTTTAGTGAAGGTATATTTGTGTTTTAGATTTCATGACTATATCTTTATGCTCAATCAGTTTATCAAACTGCATTTATATGCACACAACATTCATGTATTTCTTGGTGCTTACATGATAAGGTGAAAGTTATTGTTTCACTAGCACACATTATCTTGTGCTTGAGATTCGCTTTCATATCATTTACTTTTGATATAAAGGGAATAATACATTCTAAGGAGAAGTGCATTGTTTACTATATTCATTGGTCCACATGAGCATTGTGGTTATCATCGACTTATTTTGGGGAGTTGATATGTTTATTGGCACTATGATTCATATC